>CM021100.1:635361519-635495545 GCA_007115665.2 Sequoiadendron giganteum
GTCAATCCACACTGGGTATCGTACATCACTTGCTCTCCTCTAATCAGAAGTCTAAGTATCCTGTACACATCCTCCAATGTGATAGTCACCTCCCCAGTCGGAATATGAAGTGAAGATGTCTCAGAGTGCCATCGCTCGCACAACGCGGTGAGCATCCCTCTGTTCGCCTAAATGGTGGGCATCGAAAGACAGTGACGAAGACCAAGTCTCCACAAAAGTTGTATCTCTGCACTACTCAGATGATCTCTCAGATTGAAAGTGTCAGGATGTGTCTCCCACATGTACATAGGATCTAATACAACCTGCATTTCAACCATGATGTCAAAATTTTCAACCATTTTTGTTAGAATTTTTATTTTTTTCCAAAACTTTTCCAGCCAAATGCGGCTCACTTTAACAGATGCGGTGATTTCATACAAATTTGTTGCACGACAAGGCATTTGCATCGAATATTCCATATGCATTGCACATTACAAATCAAATTTCTATCTACTACAAATGTGATGCATAAAATCAAATACGGTGCATTTCTTATAACTTGTCTACCTGATGCATATGCATTTCACTAATGCAAATGCGGTTCACTAACCTACATGCGTATATTTCTAATGCAGATGTATTCCATACATACATATGCAGTGCATTATAAATTAAATGTGTTTAATCCCTAAAATGCCTAATCTAGCCCAAGCATGTTTTCGCATATGCGTCGTTCCACAGTCAAATGCGGTGCATATGACAGCATATGTGATCTTGAAAGACCACATATGATTATTATGTTTTCAAGGCCTAAAAATACATGCAAAAATAACTTTCAAGAGTTCATTTTTAGGTACATACCGATGGTCCTACGTCGGCTAGCCACCTAAAGGTTTGGATCTGATATCCTCGATGTGCAACATAGGGAATTGGAGCCATCTTTGTCCGCTTGTCAGAGCAAAATCTCAGTTTTCCAAACTCTTCCGAGTGCAAATGAATTAGTTTTCAACCTAATTCTTATTTATAGCTAGGGTTTGAATGGCATTTCTTCTGACCTTGACTATTGGCCGCTTAACCTTTCAAATTCTACTGACCCGTACCCATCCATATCACATCGAAATTCAATTTCATCAACTCCATAGCATTTCTAACTATCCAATTGACTTATCGAGAATATTTCTTGATTTTTTTTAATTTTTTCAAGCAAATTGTCAATTTTCCCGATGGGGAATACCCTAACCTATTTCATGTTGGGGCATGATCAGGGTATATTTTCTTTGACACAACGCCAAAACAACATTGTATCAAAGAGGAGCAAACTGTAGACACCGAAAATTGGTCTAGGCCTGCGAACACCACTTTTGACATAATTTTCTAATATCCATGGTCATGATTAAATAATGTTAATTATTTAATTACCCTTTCTAACACATATTTCCTCTATTAATTAAATACCCTTTTTAATTAATTGATTAATTCATTAGTTCATTATGACCCTTTTATTCAACTTTGATTAATTAAATAAATCATAATTATTTAATTATGTCGCTAACTAATTAATTCTTTCTTCTTAATTAAATGATGTATTATTTGATTACCCCTTTGTCATATTTCAACTATAATTAAATATTTATTATTTAATTATTCAATTTATCCTTTTCAACAGTCAAATTAAATAAATTATCTTTATTTATTTAATTAAATCTCTTATTTTTGAATGTTGAATTAAATTAACATTTAATTCATATTTAATTATTTATGTCACATTCTTCTATGATCTAGTTGACTAATTATTCGCTCACCTTTTGACTCAAGATCTATTTTAAATCCACCAGTTATCTCCGGGTTTGGTAGCTGACCGTCTCTATGAGAGGACTCTCTATCACAACTAGTCAGTTAACTAGTTCTAAATTATGTGCATGAATGAGTTTATTAATTAAATATATTTATTTAATTAATTAATTTATGTATGCATTCAAACTATTCATCTTCAAGTTCTAACTTTGTCTTCGACATTCAAAGTCTATTTCTTCTAGTTTCGAACATTCTTGACACAAGATTAAGTTCTTGTTCTAACTTAATCTTTGTCTTGCAGTCTTTTCTAACTCATGTTCTATCTGATATAGAACTCACATCACATGGCATTCATCAATCTCTTCCGTCGATCTCTCTTTGAATCTGAGTTGATCGTTTGAAAACCCAAAATCTATAAAATGGCTTGTCATTATCATTATTCCTCCCGAAATCATACACTTTTGAGAAGAAACTTATCTTTGATATTTTTCTTAGACATTCAACAAGGTTGTGCTTGCATCAATTCTGAAAATCTAAGGGCAAGAATACTAAAACAACAAAATGGAGAAGAGCAATTGAGATAATTCGAAGGAGTGAACGCATATTCAGTGAGAGCTTTCAAATTGATTTTTTTAGTTTAATTATGTTTACTTTCTCCATTCTTTGTTGTTTTTGATTTATATTATTTGTTAGTTTAGAATTGATCATTGTAATCTATGCAGCTTTAGCATTAATCTCCAAAAAATCTAGGTCATTACATAACTAAATTGGTGTATGCTTAGAAAACAATGTCTCTATTAGTAAAATGGCTCAAATATATGTTCTATGAGGAAAATTTTGTGGATCTAGGACAAGCTCATGGTCACATATTAGTCTTTTGAATTTGGATTTGTCCTTGTACACAAATGAATTTTGCTCTTTTGTTTACTTAGTTCATGGCGAGAAGGTGAATGTGCCTAGTTATCTAATTTTGAATTTTGAAAAGAACATGGATAAATATGTGACCATAAAATATCCTAAGGTAGGAAAATAATTAAATATAGGTCCTAGCTATTGATTATATAGAATTAGGTACCTACAAGAATGAGAGATATCCATAGATAACAAAAATGCATAAAAGTATGTATCTGTAAGGATAGGGTAGGAGGTAAATACATAGGGATTGGTGAGTATAAATATGTACTGAGAAATGAAAAGAGAGAAAAAAGGTAGGTATTTTTTTTCCCATTGGCCTCAATTATTCCACTTGTTAGTCATTTATGGTGCTTAGAATATCAAAATGTCTCTCAGAAAAATTCCATGCATTTTAATAGGACAAGATTCCCCTTTGACAATAATGGATTTTAAAAAAATAACACAAATCTTGGATTACAATATGATTATATACATCACTTAGTGGATTTTGGGTGGATTATGAAGGTGATTTTGAAGTATGAAGAAGATATTGGATGAGGCTAACTATTGAAAAAATATAGTTCTTCAATCTAGGGTGAGATGTCTAGTATATCAAGGGTGATGGATCAAATATGTTGGATCAAGTTTTCACTTATACCATTCAAATGTAGCCACTTTTACCCATAATTAGGTTGATAAGAAGGTTAGTGAAATTATAGAGAGGTCACTCTTTGTAATGTATTAAATGAAGAGATGGTTGAGTGTAAAAATAATAGAAAATAGCACCATGAGGTCACCTACAAAGGATAATACCATGATGAGGTAAAAAATAGAGTGGATCTTCATCAAGCCATCCCTTTACATCAATATATTACATAAGATCTAAATCTAACACACTAGGGGAGGTGATGAAGATGATCCCAAGAAAGGGCTATAATTGAAGAATACATGTAGATGAGGGAACCTAAAGCTTAGAAATAAAATTGATATAAAGAGGTTGCTTAATAAAAACATAGAAGATAGCTCTTAGGTCCTTTCATTGATAACCATCAACAACCCATTTCACCCGCTCATCACCTCCACTTTCTCCTCCTTTGTCATCTCGCTCTTCTCCATTGTCTCCTCATCTACCTTCTCCACCTAAAAATCCTTATTTATCACCACTAATAGTTAATATAAGGATCAATAATGCACAAAAAGTCACCCTTCCTCCTATCATGCCTTCTTCCCAAAGTGCCAAGGTTGGATCTTCAATCTCTCCCTCATTATGGCTAAAGAATATGGATGCTACAAAGGGAAAACACACCCAAGTGATTGACATATGATTTTATGTAGTGGTTGATGAACACCCAAAGTACTAAGAGGGGGTGAATCAATACTCTCTTAAACCATTCAAACGTTATACATCCAATTACCAAATCATATTCAACTATAATAAAGAAAGAAAGCATGAAACATTCACAACATCACATAACACATGAACACCAAGATTTTTACATGGAAAACCCAAAATGGGAAAAACCATGGTGAAGGTTAGCTCATAATATATTATAGCCAATTATAGTACATTTACATAAGTGCCCACTATAGGTGGAATCATTGTCCATAGAGAAATAGATATAAGAGAGATGGTGGCTCATAGCCTATTTCGAACTGTTACAATTGCATCTTACATATTCATGAAATACAATTCCTTTGAAGCTTAATAACAATATTTATCTGATTCAGATTTAACACTCTGTCATGCTCTTTATTCACATAACTCTGATCTTCAACTCAATATTCACAACTTAACTTCATACTGTTTTGATCAAATTTGCATGTAGAACATTCAAAACACACATAAAATATTCATTTCATCCATCAAAAACACCTAAAAGATCTAACATATATATCCGCATCAAACGTAACGTCAATTAGGTCGGCCTAATAGACATAACACCCAAAAGATAACTTTTTGGCTCAAAAACTTTCATCCAAACAATATGCTACAATTCAAATCTCAAAAAAACTTATAATAGGTTGGTATGGAGCTATAATTGATCCCACATAAGATTACAATACTTATTTAACCTTGACACAACATCAACCATGTTATGTCGACACAACATAAGACCTAATAGCAAAAAACTTCAATTGTGTATCCAAATCTCGACACGTGGACCTAAAAACTTGATGCCAATCGGAATTCATACACTATTTCCATATGGTAACTTATATTCAAGAGTACAAAGATGAACACTCATCTATGGAGACATGTGAAATATCTCACACAATTGCATTGTATAGAAAACAACTATAATTTGCCAATTCAAACTCTGTTACTCATAACATTCAAAACAATTGTCAAAAAGTGATAAAATATTGGAATCAAATACATCTAACATACACCAAAATTATGTTAGAAGCATAGAGTGAAATCATTATTTACAAAGTGGCGTGGACCCAAAAAATGGCACACTATAACATTGTATGTATAGAATTGAAACTTAGTTAATTTCCCATTCTTATTATATTTACTGGACAAAATCACTATGAAAAAATGTCTTCCTCAATACCTCAAAAACTTATTAGAACTAATCCATATGGTCTGCAACCAAAATATTTAGATAATTCACAATGTTGACATCAATGGCAATATTGTAACACATTGTTATGTACCTTCCATGCTCATGTTGTCAAATAGAATCATCAATGAAAATCTCTCCAAACTTCCAACAATCTCCCCCTTTTTCATTCATGGCAGCATGCCAAAATATCCAAAACATTTTCCAATATTCTCCAATATCGCCCCCCTTTGACATCAAGGGCAAAGGGAAACTATAAAAGTTATTCTAACTTTCATTGAAGCTCCCCCCAAGAAATGTATGCATATATACAAACTAAAAAGAATAGATTGACTCCCCCTAAGTCATTTATTGGAGAAAAAACCCAAATATTATACTAGAAACAACAAGTTATATTTTATTCCTCATATGTATAAAGAATCTGAATTGAAATATAGGAAATGCATAAAAATATATAAAAAATAAGTCAACCAAAGGTGGTTGGTTCCTGCAACTTTTGCAAATGTTATTTCCATGCTTTCCTTACATCTTCCCATTCTCTCTTTGCTTTTGCAAGAAATCTATTTTATGTTTCAAACTCAAGAAATAAATATTCTCCCTCTTCTAGAGTACTAGGTACCAGATTCATCTTGTTGGATTTTTCCGCACTTAAGAGAGCTTTTGAAACAAGTAAGAATTTAGGATCGAGAAGATCCCTTAATTCTCTGAAATACAAGATAATGTGCTCTTTTTGTGCTTACAGTTGGAAGAATTTCTTATGCATATATTTTATTATACTCCTTGTCTCTCTAGTTAGATCATCTACCAAATCATAGGCACTTGAGGTGGTATTGATCTTAGACTCAATAGAGTCTACCTAATTCCTTATGCTATGTGTGGCTTTGGGCCACTTCATCCCATACTGATATAGAGCCTTCGCCTCATCAACACATCCTTCAACATCTTTCGATAACTCTAAAAAAATTTTGTGTGTAATGAACATTTCTCAGTAATTCAGATAACATTCATTTATTAATCGATTATGTTCTCCACTTCATTCTATACTTCTTCCTTTAGTCTAGATGCATAAACCTTAAAAGAATCAATTAGTAGTTTTAGGTTCTCCATACCGGATAGAGATGTGTCTATATTTACACTAGGTATGGTCTCTTGTAAATATTTTACCGCTTCTTCCATTAGTTGAATTCTCTTCTGGTGTGTTTCAATGATATCTTTTCTCATAGATTCATGGAACATATCTCTCAATTATAGCTTGTGGATGGGAGAGATCTTATCTAGATCAATGTTGCCTTGTTGTATCGATAATTGCAACAACTGTGAAGATAAAATAGGTTGAAACTTGGGCTGCATACTCAGTATATTTTTCAAGGAATATCTAGAGGAGTTGAAATATTCACCTGAAACCTTAGTTATTTCCACAACCTTTCCTTTTTATTCAACACTTTTGGAGTCTATTGATTTTTCTCTTTTTGCTTGAGTGTCTCTAGGTTGATGCATGGCCATCCTTTGATGCATCATTATTGCAATTTGTTTTCATGTTGCTAAAAATCGAGTTTTAGTTTCTTTGGGATCAATAAGGTCATGTAAGACCACTTGGGGTCATTTAAGTCCATTTTATGATGTTTTGGTGTAATGTTATCAAAAGTTGCAAATGTTGCAAAATATTATCAAAATGTTGTCATTATTGTCAAAAACTTACAAATTTTGTAATTAGTGTTAACCAAGGATGTTAATGGTTGTTTGGGAAGTTTAAAATGGTTTTAAAATGATAAATTTATAATGTAAGCTCAAGCACAAGGGTTGGGAAAAAGTTTCGAATCAGAATACTTCATTTTGCCATGTTTTTGCTTGCATTTTCTGTGTGAGGCAGCCTTTAACTTGATAGTATGGATTTGTATGGTATAGTATGGACATGAAATAAATTAGAAATTTTTAATATGTTCTCTAAGATTATAATTATTTTTGTTGAATCAATTTCATTAATTTTTGAGTGAGATATGGAAATTTTATTGAGGGCAGGTTTGTAAAGTTTATATTTTTGAAAGGTTGCAGTCTGAAACATGGATTGTATGGACTAGTACGGTTTGGTACAATCCTAAAACCAATTATAGAAGGTGGATAAGTATTATATATTTTTAATTCTTATGATTTGGTAGAATTTCATCAAGTTTTGTGCAGGATATTGCAATTTTGGTGAGTGTAGGTCTAAGCTCTACCTAGGGTTTCCAGTGAACTAAAAGGTCTCATATTATCTTTGATTCCCATAATCAAAAGGTCATGAAAATTGGTAGAAATTTACGTTTTGAGGGTACCTAATAACCCTTTAGAGTATAGTTCACATTTTTCAATTTTGATGGAGTTAAATTAATGATAGTGTGCTCACATTTGCTTGAAAAATAGCCTAAAACCCTAGGTTCTTTGTTGCTTTGATTAGTCAATGCACTGTTTGTTAATAGAAGGGTGAAGAATCATGGTGGTATGTTTTTAGAGGTTTGAAAAAGTCAAGAAACTCATGTTACATGCTATTTTCATTATTGAATTCCTTTATGTTACAATTTCAATGTCTCAAGGTGCACTAGGTTGCTTGGTGATTAAACACATCGATGTATTCCTTGCTTGTGAATGGATGAAAACCTATTGAAGAGTGTTGTAGAAGTTTTTTAAAACCAAAAATTCATAAGGTTTCATGCTTCCCTCTTTTTTGAGTGCCATTGGGCCATTATAGCTACGCTTCAAGGTGAAAGAGGTTGCTTTTTTTCATTGTTGGTGATGGATCATTATTTCTGTTGTGTCAAGTTGGTTTAGTTGAGTCTTTCTTTGCATCATAGATGCATCCTTAGTCTTTTCTTCACTTTCCTTCTCATGCTCTTCTTCTTTCTTCTCATCAACCTTCTCTTTATTATCAACTTTATTTGTATCATCTTCCTCAACATGGTTTTCTATGATAATTGGAGGAGTAACTTCTTCTTGTGTCAGATGAGGAGTGATGGTGTTTTCCTTTACAATGTATTCTCCATTCATTGATTCTTCAACAACCTTTTATGTCATGTCCTCTACTTCTAGAGGAGTATTGTCCAATTCAACTTCTTCGTTTACATATTTCTCATGTTTAGCATAATCTATCTACATCTCTTGTTCTTCATTTGGTTATGGAGCATTAGTTTCCACAAATTTATTTCTTGTTCATTTTCTAGTATCATTCCCAAATTTTGTGAAATCTCTTCTACCTTGTCATTGCTTTCCTTTCAGATTCTTTCAAGATCATCTTTATATTTTCCCATAAGGGTTGTTACCCTTTTCTTTGTCTAGAACTCCTTGCTAAATACAATGGCCAATGTGACTCTATCATCCTTGGATAAAGGAGCACTCACTCTTTTCCAAAGATTCTTCCTTGAGCCTTGCTTCCTTTTCCATAACTTCTTTCCTTCTTTCCAACAAGATATTCCATAAGTCTTTAGGTACATTTTTCTTGATGTTTTTCATGTCCACCTCAAGAAAAAAAATGTATTTGACTATAGCTTCAATGATGGTGGCCTTTTCTATCTCATCAACATATTTGTATAAGGTTGCAGTTTATCCCAACATTTCATTGTGAAAAATACTATTAAATAGTGCCTCTAATTTCATGGGGGAATGAGGCCATATCGATTCCTTTTGTTTTTGTTCTTTGCCTTCAATTAGAGTCTTTTGTGTTTCTACATTCTTCTTCTCTGGAGAACCCTTCTTAGCTTCCTTCTTCTTTTCCCTCATATGTATCTTCAATATACCAAAGATCAGTTGTATGGTTTTTTAACTACTTTTGAGATGAGAGAATTTGGTACAAATAGTGATGCAAAAGTTGAGATTGCTTTTAAGGCTGGAAAACCAGAGGAGATCAAGGATTCAAATCAAGAGGATCTTGGTGATATAGAAGCTAAATTTGTAAGGATAATGAATAAGGGTAGTGGTAAATATAATGGTAAGATTACTTTCAAATGTGTAAGAACTTAGAGTAAAATTAGATTAGAGTTGTGTGAATGAAGAGATTGACAAAATGTTTTTGAAAAGGAAAAAATAGGTTTTACAGGGACCTGAAACCACAAAGTTAAAACACCAAAAGAAAGAGCAAAACAAGTCCAACCAAATAGACATCTATCCTAAAAAGGAAACGACAGCACAAAGAGACAATAGGGTCCAAAGAAAGGACTGCCAAAAAGCTAGAAACAAACACCACCGCACTACTCCAAGGTGTTCATCAACTCCTCGGCCTCCTTTTCAACATCCTTCATATCTTGTAACCCCTGCTTGAAGATTTGAACCATATGTGAAGAAATCGGGGTCTTCCTCTTCGTATTAGCCTGGGTGCAAGTCGAAATCCCTTCAATAGCAGATCTGCTGCAACCCCTGTCCACATTCAAATCCACGACTAGTGAGCCCATTTGATTTTTTTTGAGCTTTTCCACCATAGCATTGATGATAATGGTGTTATGCCTGGCAATTTTGTGATTATTCTCCACAGTGGCCCTAATATTTTGGCCAATCTTGGACAAATTACTCAAGCCTGGTCAATCTTTCCTCCTGTGAATGTTGTCTTTTCCTTGGTAAGGGGGTTTCTTGTCCCTCATTCTCTTTACGACTCCAGCTAATCTTTTGCTCCAAATCCATGACTCTGTTGCTGAGATCTCTATTACGGCCTTTCAAATCACAGACTTCCTTCTGGGTCCACTTGAGAACAGTGAAAAGGCCATCCATACTTTTTTCTGCCACACTCACAATGTCCTCAGTCTTGAGCTTATTCAAGGAAGAATTAATTTCATCCTGATTAGGGGAATCATTAGGGGTATTCCCAAAACCACCAGACGCAGGGTTACTAGGGAATGACTCTTTACTGACCATAGGATTATCAGAAAGAATTTCCATAGAATTCCCAAAGTATGAGACTAATTTCATAACAGAGGTACCTTTAAAACCCAAGACCAAACCTGGAGTAGGGCAGATAGGAGACGACTGGGGATTAAGACATGGCGACGAGGCAAAACCTGGGATAGGGCAATCGTGCAAAGGTTGTAGATTAGGACATGAAGGCGGTGCAAAATCCATAAGGTCATTCCGACAAGACAGGGACTGGGGAGCAATGGTATTAGGACCAACAGGGGCACAAGCAGGATGGGCCAAGGGGTCGTTCTCCCTGCTACTTTCAGTATCCTCATCATTCAATTCCCCAATATCAACAATTTTAGGCAAAGCAAGTAAATTTTGATAATGCTCATAGATGAGCCTGAAGAGACCAGGGTGAATAATAGAAGTCCTCCTAGGGTTTCTTTCAACTTCATCAAGGCAATTCTTCAAAGAAGAGAATAAGTAAAAAGGCAAAGAGATACGAACCTTATGACGGAAATGGTTCAGAATGGCAAAGTGATAACCATACGCCCTGGTGAAGCGCCTGCCAACTTTGATATACTCCATTATAACTCTTAAAATGTTCCTCCAGATAGATTTAATGGACTCCACATCAAAGTAGCTATTGGCAACCTTAACCAATTTAACCTTATCCTTGTCTTTTTTAGGAAATCTTATGACCGCTTCATCAGAGAACCGATGGTCCTGATAAAATTTCACTCCCTCAGTCGAAAGACCAGTAATCTCACCGATTATTTCCTCATTTAGCTTAACATTCCTACCAAACAACACAATCTCACCATTTTTCCAATTTTTGGCAAAATAGTCTAGCATCCTCTTGTCAGTACCATGGAGATTTTCCAAAAACGGGACTAAACCTCCCGTTTCAATTCTTTCCCGAGATTTAGCATTCTTTCTATGCTCTTGAAAGCTGCCTGGCTCCACACGTTTTCTCTTTCCCCCCATCTTCAAAGCTCTATTATACCACGCCCTACAGTTGTTCTGGGTCCTGTTTAAGCATATTTTATCAAACACCCAGAAAGTGTGCTGGAGACTCTTCTTGAAAAAGAAAATGACGTTGGTCACATCAAATCTAATGAAATCGACATACCTAATCTTTATCCTCTTCATCATGACGAAGACAAGCTTCTCTTCCATGCATTGAATCATAATAAATTAGCGCTTTCACCTCAGAATGGAGGTAGTCATTCTTCCTCCACGTGTTTTCCCTGCCCCTCTTAACCCCTTCATTGGCTAAATAATCAGCAACCTTATTGGCTTCTCTATAGGCGTGGGACAATTTCACTTTATCGAATTTACTTAATAAGATTATTGTATCTTCAATCCACTTTTTAATGGTCCACGAGGGAGGGGTAAGCCCAAGAATGCAATTTATTATATTCATAGAATCACCCTCCAACCAAAGATATTTCATGTTCAACTTGAAAGCTAAGTTAACTGCATGATAATCCCCTACAACTTCCGCAACATGATTAGTTTGGGTGCTGATGTCCACAGCAAAAGCCGCAATAAAATCCCCCGAGTTGTCCCTTAAAACACACCCAGTGCCAGCATTCCCAGGGTTGCCTTTAGCAGCACCATCAAAATTGGCTTTCAACCAACCCAAAGGTGGCAAAGACCAACTAGCATTCTCCCTCCCACAAACATCAGGAGTGGGGACATTTAACGCTGCTAATTTTGAATTCCACTTTTCACCCATAGTAATATCGAAAGGAGACCAAATAGCTTTATCAACCATTTTTCTTGGGATTAGGGATAAATTTTCCTTTATTGCCCTTATGATTTTTTCGTGCAAGTCCCCCTCCGCCATCTCTTTATCCCTAAACACTCTGTTGTTCCTTTCCTTCCAAATATTCCATGACACAAAAGGTAGAACAAAAGACTAGAGCTTTCACACAAAAGGATTTTTTGAAGGAGCTTTCCATTGCAAGAAAAAGTCTTCAACAGAAGCACGGGAAACCCAAACCAAATCAAGAAGCTCAAAAATTTTACCCCAAATGTGTGAAACAAAAGGGAAATGAAGAAAAAGATGATTAACAATCTTAGCATCGTTCCTCCACATGTAGCACCTATTAGGTAATTGAATTCCTCTTTTTCCAAGATTGTCCAAAGTGAGAATCTTATTCTGTAGCATTATCCAATAGAACATATTGATTTTAGGAATCAGGTGATTAATCCAAGCCTTATCCCAGAAGGGTGGAGGCTCCATTGGGCTAGCCAGCATAGAAGTAGCAGAAGAAACTGAAAAAAGGCCAGATGGATTGTCTAACCAAATAGCAAGATCATCCACCTGGTGTTGAGCTAGTCTTAGGGCCCTAAAGGCCAACTGAACCGGGCTAAGATCCTGACTAATGGTCTTCAAATCAACCCAACCCCCATTCCTCCAGTAATATTTAACCAAGACCCCGAATTCCCTTTTACAATCATCCATCCATTTAATGAATTTCTCATCTCTGATTAAAGGGTTTTTAAAAAGCCATATGTTTTCCCTAAACCTAACATAATTTCCTTTTCCTACCAGCCAGCCAGTTCCCATTTCCAGCAACTTTCTACCTCTACTCATATCATTCCAACAAACAGACCCATGAGGTAAAAAAGAAGAATTTATAACCTCATTAAGAGACTCATAGTTACTAAAATATTTGGCTTTTAAGGTATCTTGCCATTCCCCTCTCAAAGTAAGAGTTCTCCAAAGCTGTTTAGCAAGAAGGGACAAATTTAGCACTTTAATTTTTCTTAAACCTAGCCCCCCTCTTGATTTAGGTCTACCTACCAGATCCCATTCAATGAGTGGAATTCTCTTCTTATCCTCCACTCCAGACTAGAGAAACCTTTTCTGAATTTTTTCAATGGCCTCAGCATATTTAGCAGGAATTTTAAATAGGCTAAGAGCATATACAGGCAGATTTTGCAAGGATGCCTTTAGAAGCTGGATTTTTCTAGCTTGACTGAGAAGAGCTCCTTTCCACCCCGACAACTTCTTATTGAATTTTTCAACTAAAGAGACCCAGAACGAGTCCAAGGGTTTAATGGAAAGAGGAAAACCAAGATAGGTTGACGAAAGGAGCTCAATTCGGCATCCAAGAGTTTGAGCAAGTTTAACTTATCTATGCTCCGGAGTATTGAGGAAGAAAATTGAACTCTTAGCCCTATTAATAGCTTTCCCAGAAGCAAATTCATAAAGATTCAGAATTCTTTTGAAAGTCTTAGCTTCAGGCATGGTAGATCTTCCCATGAGAATGGTGTCATCAACAAATTTTTGGTGGGAACAAGTTAGAAGAGAAGAGGAAGGTCTTAAACCAGTGAGGGATCTTTTGATCAATAAGCTTTTTAATATTTCTTCCCAAACTCTCAGCCAAAATAGTAAACAGAATAGGAGAGATAGGATCTCCCTGTCTGAGGCCTCTGGAAGTCTGAAAAAACCTCGACAGTGACCCATTCACAATGACATAAGAAGTAATTGTCGACACAAGCTGGTTCACCATTTGAATGACTCTGTTATTAAAACCAAACTTGGCCAGGATTTTAAATAAAAAATTCCACTCAACCCGATCATAGGCTTTGGAAATGTCCAATTTAAGAATGAACCCTTCAATCTTCGATACCATTAAAGAATGTAAATTCTCATGAACAGTAATAATAGAGTCTAGAATGTACCTACCTAGAATAAAACCATTCTGCTGTGGAGCTATCATTTGAGGAAGCACAAAAAGCAATCTTGTAGTTAAGACCTTCGAAATAATTTTATAGATAGAATTGCATAGGCTGATAGGCCGAAAAGCTTGAAACTCCGAAGCCCCAAGTTTTTTTGGAATAAGGACCACAAAAGTAGCATTAAGTTCTTTCAAAAGACATCTGAATTAGATTGACAAAGTGTTGAATCTGAACTAGATAAAGATTTTTATTGAGCTTCAATGGGATTTTATTTATTCATATGAAAGATACAATTGTAATAGTTCAAAATAGGTTGTGAGCCATCATCTCTCTTTTATCTTTCTCTCCATGGACAGTGAGTCCACTTGGATAGTGAGTCAACCTATAGTGAGAAATTCAATAAATATATTATAACCGGTTATAATATATTGTGAGTTAACCCTCACTGTGGTTTTTCCCATTTTGGATTTTCCACATAAAAATCCTATTAGAACCAATCAAAATGGTCTGCAACCAAAATATTCAAATAAATTGAATGTTGACAACACTGCAACACATCGTTATGTACCTTCAATGATCATGTTGCCAAACAACATCATCAATGAAAATCTCTCCAAACTTCCAACAGTGGTCAAATTGTTACAAATTTCTCCTTAGCCTAAATCAGCTCATACTACTTTAGGTTGATGGTGGAGCCTTCCTTTGCCACACAATTTGTGGAAGTTTCCAAATTCATCAAAGAGAAAATTGAGGAAGAGATGATATAAATAGAATAATATCTCTAGAGTTGATATTTTTATATCCACACATGAGAGTGATATCCATAACTTTCAAGTTGCAATTTATAAATTTGTGGAAAGAACAAAGAAAGATAAATTAGATAGAAACTTGAAGAATAGGTGTGTGTGTGTGTTAACATCATTTATTTGTCATATCCATTTTCAACACTTTTTTATAGACTATTGATACATTTCCATCAAATTCTTCTAGCTCATTTTTAGGAGAGGTAAGTAAAGAGATTATGGAGAAGACTTGAAAATATCATGCTATGAAAGAGTGGCTAAATCTTTGGTAAAAAATAGCCCTTTATGGCATTATTTTCATCAAAGAAGATATAAAACTAGATGAGAAAGTTGAGACAAATAAAAAGGAGATCAAATATATATTCTAATTTTCAAAGAAGGAAGATAATGTATAACACTTGTGGTGATCAAAGACCTTTAAGAAATAGAGAAAATGGGCATCAACATCATAGTCTCTGAAAATGTTTTTATTAAGGCCAAAGATAATGAATGTATCTTATTGTTTAAAGTCATAGAGTGGAAATTATTAGTTATAAATAGGTCAATAGTAGAATTCAGAAGGCTAAAAAAGTCCTATGATTCAATAAATTTTGACATTCAGGTTGATTTCTTAACTTTTGATTCTATACAACTAAGATGGATGATGTCCTTATTGTCAAAAAGAATTTAAAAGACATGATTTTAGAATGAATCTTTATAAAGGAGATTATAGATGCTAATTCCATGAATAAATTAGAAAGAAAATCATCTTATTTGATACCCTATGAAAAAGATATTTCAGTCTTTCACAAAAGGGTTGAGGAGATAAGGCATTAATATCTTTAAAATTACACCTAGATTCAACACCATTATACTAGGGGGGGAATCAAAAACTAGCAATAAAACAATTCAAGAGTTACAATGCCCAATTTTCTCTCCACAATTTGAAGCCTCAAAATAACAAAGACTTGAAATGTTTTTACCACCTCCTCAATCTTAGGCTAAAGATTATTTTCTTGTGTTCTTGTTGGCCCACAGTTATTGTTGCACCAAAAGATTGACCTGTTAATGCTCAATACAACTACTGAAGTTAACAGATCCATGAGAGTGGGTTAGTCCATGTCATAAATTTTGAGGGGATCACTAACCATCTTCCAACAATCTCTCCCTCAACATTACCCGAGGGGATTCTAACCCAAAAACTTTGGCTTTGATACCACTTGTTGGCCCACAATTGTTATTGCACCAAAATATCAACCTGTTAATTCCCAATACAACTGCCAAAGTTAACAGATCATCCACGGGAGGCGGTTAGTCCATGTCACGAATCTTGAGGGGAGCGTTGACCATCTGCCAACAGTTCTCACATTGATTTATTTAATCATTTTGTAAATTAATTTTCAAATTATAATGAATTAATATAAGTGAACTCTATATTATAGTTTCCAATGTTAGAAAATTATTTTATTTATTTATTTTAAAGATGTTAACTCAAAAGTTGACCTTATAAATAAATTATGAGGAATGAAGTACACATGCAAGGATTATTTGTAATTAAGGGAATTTTTATTATCACACATTAGAGAGAAGAAAAAGAGTCTTTGATCTCTCATATTTTTGAGTAAAAATAAAGAAGGAAACATTGTTGGTCTGAGGGCCCATGTGTGTTACATCTTTATGAACTATAGATTTTTCAAGTACATTAAAATTGTAGAATTTCATGATATATTTACTTTGTGTGGTGAATGCATTAAAGTTTATTTCTTCACATGATTTTTTATATGCAGTTTGATATAATATTGGGTGGAATTTAAAATCTTTGAGTTTGAAAAATTATAGGTGAATTTTGTTAGTTTTTCTTTTAATGTTAAGTAGCATTTCTTCATTCAAAACCTAGTTGTATTATTTTATTTGAAAACATATAATTAAGGAATAAATCTTTGTGTTTGTTCCTTGTCAAAAAAATATTTTCTACAGTTTTAAGAAAGAATATATTATTGGCCAAACATATTATTCTCATTTAGGGTTTTCACCTTTCATTTTAATTTTATATCTTTCTTTCTTCATGGTCAAAATAATATAAAACCCTATCATACAAGGAATCTATCCCTCTCAACCATACAAGAAAATTGTTAGCCCTTTAATAGTTTCTCCACATGTTATAATTATTATTTTAATTCCCATTGGGTGTGTCGAGATTAACCAACAAAGTATCACATTGAAAATTCTATTTACTAACACACTACAACCATAAAAAATTAACTATACTAAAATAAAGGTGTCCCCATCTATGATACCAAAGGTTGGAATAGTAAGGTAAAAAACATAATAAAAAATTACAACATAAATATTTAATCTAATTATAATATGATTATGTTAATAATCTTATATCAATGAGATCAATGGACAAACAATTTAACAAACCAAAATATACATAAAATATAAACCATATAGACACCAAATATACTCATGGGAAAAAACTCAACCCAAAGAGACACAATCTTGTATTATTCCTAATATTATTTAGTGCAATAAGGGTATGTGCAAGATCATCATGGACAAAATAAGCCCTTAAGTGGCAATGAAAATTCAGAAAATCAGAGTTAGGCAATTTGACATAAAAATTTCAATAAGCTATCTATATTATTTCAAAAATATGTAAGAATATAATTTGTAGAAAATTGAATGTAGTTTCTAAACTACTAGGTTTATTTTTATTTTTTTTAAATCTATTTGTGAAAATTTGAAATTTCAATGCAGTAGTACTTAAATTTCAGGGAAAAAATAAGAAGTAGGTGTCTGTCTGACCACCCTAACCACAATAAAATGATAATATTTTTTTAGAATAGTAGAGGACTCATGTCCCGATGTGATGCATATTTTTTTTTAATAAATTTCCAAGTAAATAATTAAAAATGTTTTTTTTATTATGAATTTTAAAAAATATAAAAACATGTATGTCTGACCACTTTAACTTGGTCAAAACTTCATGAATTTTTTTTTTTTTTTTTTAATCCTATAGTATGCAAAGAATAGAATGTGATGCATGTTTTAGATTCAAAAAATGTGATACCATTTGAAAGCTATAGATGTTTTTCAATCAACTTATCAATCAGGACTTTAGTTGTAATTCAAATAGAAAATGAATAATAATTTTTTATTAAATTCAAAGTAAATCATAATTTATATTGGTGGAAATCTGAAAATATCCTTTAAAAACCCTTTTCATTTCATAAATTTTGGGTTAAAAAAAAGTCATCAGCCACATGGGCCATCATATCACTTACATATTGCCACTTTTTGGCCCGTCATGATCCTGCACATACCCATAATATAATCCACTAATCCCTCATATTATAGTAGTCTAATAAAGTAAGAGTACATATAAATAACCTTATAATCCACTATCCCATGCCTCCAATATATAAGAAAATAAAAAATAATAAACCATCAAGTGGTATCCAACACCATGGGTCAAAACTATAAGCCATATAAAAAATAAATGCCCCTATAGTCATGGCCAAGAATTTTGAAATATTTTCTACCTCCTCTTCCACCTCTTCTATCCTTCTTATGCATCATAGTAATTTATTTATTTAAAAATGTGGTAAATTTTTAATATGGTTACAATATTGTAATGATCATTCAACGATTACATATGAATTATGTAATTTGATTATGGATAACTAAGCATGTTTACTTTTGGAATACACTAAACTTGATATATCTTAGTGACCTATTCATAAATCATTATTTTCACTTTCACTACTCCTCACTCTTGTCAACCTGACTCTATTACCTATTAATAGGCACCAGTATAGGATTAATTAGAATCAATCAATTTAAACCACATTTTTAGTTAGTAGTTCATAGTTTCACCTCATTTGTACAAGGAATAATATTTATCAATTTATGTGAATCATGCATCTTACCTTCACCTTGCACTATTTTCAATGGTGTTTAATAATCTATATAGAGGTAGGAAGGTAGATAGTTTCTCTCATGCTTAGTAATAGATATTTGGAGCTATATCAATAATTTAGGTTTAGTTAGTTCCATCCTTGATAATATTTCACTTATACAAGCCTCTAGTAACACTCTCTTGAGTTTAAGATGATTTGAAAGTGTAGGAGAACCCACTATTGTTGAGTTTTCCTTGAATCCCCATTTTTTTGTTGATGAATCTTCTTCACTGACCTAATAAAATCCCTAGCCCTATGAGGAAAATATTTCTAGAAAGTGTAACAATTGTTTAGAAGGTGCAACAATGGTTTTGGGACCCAATAGTTGGATGTCCACATCTAATGAAGTTGAAATACAAACTTTTTATGAGATTTTCCTCCAAAATCATCAGGGTTTTTGTCTTAGCATTCCCATGCTTGAACATAAATTATCAAAATAGATTCTAAAAGGAATTTGCTAAGTATGGATGATAAAATATAATGAAAAAATTATCTTATTTTGGGTTTATTCCATATTTTTATAATAGTATATAATTTAGTAATAAATAATTAATATTAGTTTTATTGTTAGTGAAAAAAGGTAGCTTTTGGGAAGTTATTCCTGTTGGGTAGTTGGTAGGAAAATGAAAGGCTTTATAAACCTAAATATAATGAAGAGTATATCATCCCAATCGAAATAAAAATACATTATATTTGTAGTTTATTGTTCATCACGTGAACTTGCAATTATTCTTTATGCCTGCCATTTTAATATGGTATCAAAGCATAGTTGGATCTTATGTTGTGCAATGGAATTTCTATTTTGTATTTTGTGAAGAATATGAGATAATTGTTTACTATGGTGTTGTGTGTGGGAAGTGGTAGTGTGGAAATTTGGATAGGATGGTGAACAATTGAAGATAGAAGAACTTGACCATATGTAAGATCACACTTTATTATTAAGGTTTCAACAATACAATGAAATTAATGTGATTACACCCTTCATGGAAAAAACATGTTCAATTATTTTATTAAGAAAGATAATGAAATGCATGTGATTTTTTGGTTACAATACATTTAATAAAAAATAAGGAATAAGGAAATCTATATCTAGTCTACAACTTCAACATTCATAGATTTATTTAGTTCAATAGAATTTTTGTTTTCATATAAGAAAAAGGCAAAACTCGCCCACTATATTAGTATCTTTTGGTCAAATATTTCCTCCAAGTTGGCATTTGGGTTATTCTATCATAGAAGAAGGGTTTGTTAAGTTGCATAGAGGATATAGATTGACACCCCTTTATGATTCATTTTGTCAATTATATGTAAAACATGGGCTATCATAGAAGAAGGGTTTCTTAAGTTGAATAGAGGATGTAGATTGACACCCCTTTGTGATTCATTTTTTCAATTATATGTAAATCATGGTCATGAGAACAAGTAGTTTTAAAGTTGCAGATCATGATAACTGATGAGTGGGTGACATTGGAAATAATATTCTTAAGATTTTCTATAGTGAGTATCCTATTTTTCATATGCTTTATTATTACTAATAAGATTTAAAATTTACTTGTGTGTTAGGGGAAGTATATTTTTGTTTGGAGTTTTCAAGGTTTGAAAAGGAGGAGTATTTGAAAAGAATAATTTGGAGGTAAATTTAATTTTCACAATTTTTTTTTGTGGTGAGATAAGGGTATGTTTTTTATTTAAATAAATAAGGAGGAAAATTGGAGGAATAATTGATGCAAGAGCATCCCAGGTGAAAAAGCTATCCACATCAACCAAAGAAAATGTTTCATTTTGAGTTTTGTTTTGAACAATTTTGGTTTTTGTTATTAGAATGGAGTTTAACTCATTTTTGGCAATCGATTAAGTAAGAGGTTGAATGAAATTTTTTCACCGATTGAAAAATATCATTATTTTTTATGCATTTCAAAGCTTCAATCTTTAAGAACCATTCTTCAAATTGTCCATTTTATCGGTTAGTCACAAAAATAAATAATATATTATATTTTTTATTTTCAAACATAAAAAATGAGTGCAGTTGACATAAAGATGTAAAGAGTCACCAAGAAGGAAAAAAAAAGGTCACACCATCCTTGGACAAGGGAAAAAAAAAAAAAACTAAAGGAGAAAAGGAATAAGCATGAGCATAGAGAGTAGCTGATAAAGGAATTTGTAGATTGGACCATGAATTATGCTTCGTGCCTTATGAGGAGAATTCTGTAATCTAAAAAAGATAAAGAAAACATAAATTGGTATTTGGTTACTAGGCACTAGAGAATATATGTGGCTATGAGTGAAGGAAAATAATGTATGAAGAAAAAGGAAAGAGAATGGAGGCATACTGTAGAAAAGAGAGATTGGTGTCATGAAAGGGGCACTAGGTAAATGACTAGAGGAAGCGTCATAGTGAGAAATGGTAAAAAAAACCATATAAAATAAACCATCGTTGGAATATGAATGGGGAGGACTGATAAAATGGGAAGAAAATGAGAAAGGAGAGGGGCAGAGTAGTAAAACTTCTAGGGTGATCCCACAAAGTTGGTTTACAATTTTTGAGAGGAACTGATTTTCACTGAAATCACATTTTTTTAGAAAATATAATGATTTAAGCCTTAAAAATTTCTATTTTAAGGATTCGAATTGAAGAGGTTTTGATCAAACCACCTTAGATCAAACACCTTGGATAGAACCTCTCTAGTTTTAAACCATACCTATAAATGAGTCTCCTTTACACCTATCAAAATGTTGATAAAAAATCACTTTTGATTTACATTTTGGGGGATCAAATGAATTCATTTAAAATTTATTTGAAATGATTATGGTAGTCCTCAGAATGAGCTATCCAATGAATATAATTTTAATATTTTTTGGTTTTATTATATATTTGTTTTTTAGTTTAATTAAACATAGGTTTTTCATTGAAAATGAAGGTCTTTGTTCTGCACATGTGGAAAAATATCAGATTATCAATTTTTTTTTTGAAAAATATGAGTGCACCAGATATTGAAGTCCTAGATCCAACAAAAAAAAAATTGAATTTCGATATATACAAAAAACGTTATGCATTATATGACCGCGCTATGTCTGAATTGTAATTGGTTTGACTTCAAAACTTGATTAAAGAAAAAATATTTAATTAAAAACTATCTAACCAAGAGGAAGCACTAGATATTTGAGTTAAAAATATAAATTTTATCCTTCATGGAAAAAACTTATGCGTTATACGATGTGCGCCACTTTTTTAAAATGTTGTTTTCTAAAAAAACCAATTTTCGTGGGAGATGGAAAAAGAAGTGCAATCTAATTCCAAAAAAATTCAAAAAAATATTTTTAGAATCTACAGACAAAATATGATGAGACTCTAGTTTGCATCATCTTCAAATTGCTCACGTTTTAGCCTCTATAGGTGCCCGAATGTGAAGATTTAGTTAAAAATAATAATTTCAATGTCCAATTTGGCCAAAAATTATAAACCACATAGTGTAGAAAAATGTATCCCTCTACATTTTCACACTTGTGTGGGCTCTCGTGAACTGAATGGAATTAATTGTGACTTATTTAGGGTGTTGTGAAGTTTTTTATTGCACTTTCACACTAATATGGGGTTTTTATTAATTAATTGGGCTTCTTTATGCCTTATTTGACCTTATTTTGCATCCACAAGCCTTAATAAATGTATCTTTCCAAGGATAATCCCAACATTTAAACTACTATCCAATCATAATTTATGTTTTTTTGGATTGTATGGCCCAAATTTAGTGATCTAGGATTCATACACCACCTTGGGCATATGAGTCCCACCTAGGTTTCAGGGCCCTGATCTAGATTTCATATTAATCTAAAGCCTTTCTTAAGAAATGTGTCTGAAGCTTAGCCTAATGGGAGTCATATGCTACTTCTATTGTATGAGTCCCTCTTAGCTTATACCTAAATTAAATTCACATTCTTGGTGGGATTTTATTCTCCTAGATTTTATGTTAGCTTGTAATGTTGTAATTTTAGGAAATTTGGCATAAACAAGTATAAATACAAGGTTATTTCACATATTTTCACCTAAGAAGCTAGAAACTTGAGTATTCATGCATTATAGAATATTTGAGTTCACAAGAGCATTCAAGATTTTAAAAGAGAATTCAAGAGTGATTATCAAGCATTTTGGAGCATTATTCAAGTATCAAACATCATGTCAAAGTCATCATGCATCATGTTTGTTTTTGAGCTAATATTTGTGATGTAGGTTTTTATGATTCAAGCAAGCATTCAATTCAAGATCTACTACATTCAAGCAAGAGTCAAGATCCACATTCATACTAGCCATCTCATGTACATTTTTTCAAACCTTTATTTCTAAGGTTTGGTGAGTTGCAACATATCATTTTGTTCATTCATCATTCCTCCTTCCTATTACATTTCACTTCAAGGTTTGATTACCAAAATGGGGTTTGACCAAGGAAAACCCCTTTCTACTAACAAAACAACATTTTCCCCTCTCTTTAGTGTGTGATTTGCAGGTGTAGGTTGAAGACACATTGAAGAGCAATATTGGAAAGAAGCTTTCAAGTGTGCAAAGTTGTCAAAGTTTCCACCTTATTTAGAATATCACTAAAAGACATCTACTGAGTAAAATTTGACAGTTCAAACCCATAAATCAAGTTAACAAGGAAGTAAAAAGATAGAAGAGTAGATTCATATCTTGATACTCTAAAAAATCCAAGAAGGAATAATACGCCACTTATGGCGTAAGAGTCCTAGTATAGTGAATTTTTTAGATTTTTAAAGATCTAGACTTGTCATCACCATATTCTTGTTTAAGCCCATAAACCATAACATGGGACTGATACAACCAACCTAGTATATGAGTCCTAATGTGCCTTAAGTTCAACATTTTTAGCATTTTAGATCTTCATTCAAGTTTCTATAGGTTTCCAGGTGCACCTTTATGATTTTTCAATTTGTTGTTTTATTTTGCATTCATTTCTAGGTTATTTATTGAAGCTTTGCATATCATTAGATTTTGTCATTAGATCTTGCATGTTACTAGTCTTTCCAAGCCCTAGCTTGGTGGTGAACCACTTTTTAGTCTCTAAACATACCCTAGGACAACCTTTAGCAGATCTATTTTCTTCATTCTATCCTTAGATTGAGATCTCTAGGGTTTCCTTAAGTGAAACTTGAAGGAAATAAGACCCTCTCCTTGTGCTCTATTCCCTAAAAATATCTTGGAACCACATATTTTCTTCATTTCATTTTTGTGAACCTACTTTTAGAACACCTTATTTTATGATTTGGAGTGCATCATAATCCTAGATCTAGCTTGCATTAACATTGCATTATATTTTTTATTAGTTAAATTACATCTAGGGATTCAAAATATTGCATTAGTGAAAGTGGATATAGGTTGCATTTTTACCTCTTTCATTACTAAAATTGACTTAAAATCTACATTTTCACTTTATCTAGAAATAATCCAAAACAAAAAAACATAAATTTCACACAAAATTTTTCTGAAAATGGTGTAAAACCACTAATCTGGGACTCACACACCCCTCTAGATGATTTAGTCCCAATACAGTTGGTTTTTCCTAGTTTTTGGGTATTTTGTGGTGACTATTATTCAACATTCAAATCCCTAAAAATCCCTAATTGGGACTCATACATCCCTTTGGGTGATTTAGTCTCATTTTATATTTTAAATTGCATTTTCCAGAATTAAAAACTCAGTTTCTATGCTTTTGTTTACTATTATTACATTCCTATTTCAGTTTGCAAAGTTTTTGTTTCATTAATTTCATTGCATCTAGCTTCGTTTGGTTCATTATGTTCATTTTATTTACACCTCTTATTCTAAGTTCTTTAATTGTATTTCATCATGGATAAATGCTTTGGTAAGCTGTGGATGTCCTTGAAATCCTTAGTGGATGTGTCAAGTTGTGCTTTTGGAAATGACCCTAATGAAATTGAACTTGCTCATGCTCACTCAACTCCTAATGCATGCCCTCCTCATGATGTTGACATCATTGGAGAAGATGATGACATCATGATCAACTTCCTAAATGATTTCCTGAACAACCTTGAGAATAATGCATCCTTTGATCCATCCATGAAACAAAAAACACCCCCTATCATCCCACCACTTGAGATGTTTGGATACCTACATCCTAAAACTAAGACACAAATTGAGCCTAAGTTCGCTACAATAAGTGAACCCAATTCCTCTAATCAAGCAAACATTCAACCATTCTATGCTAATAAAGTAACCAACACTCCCATCAATCTAGAAGAGACATATGGAAAAGGATTCATGATCTTAAGAAAACAAGGATGTGCTACAATAAGTGAACATGAAATTAATCAACTCTTAGAGAAAATACCAATAGATGATACAAAAGGGTTAGGATATCAAGATCCTCTTCCCGATATGAATGTCCTTTTTCCTAAAGAACAACTGATTCCTTGTAGTGATGATAAGGATGATAGGATCATCTTAGGTCCTCCTCCTCAACATACAACACAAGAATTTTGTGAATCTAGCAAGTGAAGAATACCTTATAAACTAAAGAAACCCTAGTTACCTTATCCACCAATTGCAATTGAAAGAACTCTGCAGATACTTCTTGAACCAAAGATAAAATAGGAATGGAAGGGGATACCTTTTCCTATTATATCTATGTCATTCAAATATGTTCTAAGAACCCTAATAGGATTGACTATCAACCTCTCAAGGTGAGCCAATTCACAATTAAGAGGACTTAGGAGGGGGTTCATTTTAGCTTTAAGGGGTTTACCACCAAGCAAATGCTTGGAAAAGATAATGTTGGAAAACACAATGTGATATGTAAATAACCTAAAATGAGCTAAATGAGAGATGCAAATATTGAAAAATAAGAAACACCAAGTTAGGTTATGTGTACCTAGGAAGCCTGGAGATGATATAAATATTTTGCAAATGCAAATAAGCTACCTAAATATGCCTTGGAGGACTAAGATGCCCAGGATGGTGTATTAGTCCCATGACTATTTTTGGGGGCAAACACAAATTCTTTAGATGCCAAAATAGAATCTCAAAGAATCTCTAAAAGATATGCTATGGAGGAATAATAAGCCCAAGATGGAATTTATTCTCACTCTAAATTTTTGAAAATTTTGAATGTGGTCCTAAGCTCCTAGATCTGCACTTGCTTCCTTTTGAATCTAAGGTTTTGAAACAATTGGATATGAATTGTAGGTTTCAATGCAAATTTGCAATTTTGAAAACTTTTCTCCAAGTGATCTTCAAGTCTTCAACCTAGATTTGCACACACAAATGGACAAGATGGGAAAAAATTGTTGATTGTTAGTGAATGGGGGTTTTCCTTGGTTAAACCCCTTGTTGGTAATTAAAATTTGAAATGAAATAGAAATGATGAAGGTAATGGTGAATGAACAACATGAAATTATACAACTCACCAAACCATTGTAATGGTTGCAAACTTGTGTGAAATGGCTACAGTGGATATGGATCTTGAAATGCTTGATAGATCTTGAATTGCTTGCTTGCTTGAATCAAAACCCTACATCATAAATGTTAGCACAACAACACACATGATGCAAGAATAGCCTTTGACATGAAGCTTGAATCTTGATGATTTGATCTTGAATGCTCTTGATCTCATAAATTTTCCTTAGGAACCAATACTCAACTTGCTAGGATGAAAAGGAATGAATGAACCTTGTATTTATACAAGTATCTATGATTAATATCTCAAAATTGTATCACACCAAGCTGACATATGAATTCATTAAATGAAGGAGGTTAAATCTTGCCAAAATTTGAAATTAAATCTTGAAAATGACTTAAGGAGGACTAAGACACCCTAGGTGGTTTTGTTTTAGTCTGAAGTGATGAAACTTGGAGAATAGAAACCAAAAAGGGACCAAAATAAGATACCTCAAAATTAGGGTCCTGAAACCTCATGGGTACAAAGACGCCCTTAGTGGTGTTTTAGTTTCAACCAAAAATTAGGGACACACCAATCAAAATCATTAGGAGATCATTTATGCATTGGAGAATGTCAGGATTAACCAAAAAAATATATCATTCATAGGGATTGTGGACACAAAATAGGGCCAATTAAGCCATAAAGAAGGATAAATAAAGTAAGGCAGGCCCAAACAAGTGTGAAAATGCAAGGGTGTACATTTTACTACACTACATTTAGCCCCCACTTTAGTGAGAGGATGAACTTGCTTCAAAATCACAATAAAGTATCCAAGCACGCAATCAAGAGGGGTTCAAATGTACAAATGTTAGTAAGATAGGATGACAACAATCAAGAGAGAGGCCAAGCCACTAGGATCATGATCCTATGGCGAACCAACATAGGCAAAAAGGAACACACTTGAAGATGATATATGAAGCCAAAATCAGATTGCAAACATACACCATCAAAGACAAGAAAAAGGAAAAAGGAAAAGAAATCCAACAAGTCAAGCTTCAACTGGTCATCCAATACGGTGGACTGGGTCTAGGCTTGAAGAGGGGTTCGCAAGTGGAACACGTTTTCCACTATGCAAACAAAATACACGTTCACGAGGGCTAGTGGGAACTAGTTGTCTATTAGGTGAGCCCCAAGAGGGACCATATCAAAGCCATAGGTCTCCATGAATTTAATAAGGTACAAAAACGCATGCACACACGGGCTAGTGAAGCTAGTTGTTCACTAGGTGAGCCCTAAGGGGTCCATATAAAAGCCATACCTCCATGACTCTAATAAGGGAAAAAGGAAAAATGCACGCTCACATGGGCTAGTGAAGCTAGTTGTTCACTAAGTGAGCCCCAATAGGTCCATATCAAATCCATACGTTCAGGAATTTAATAAGGACAAAAGGAGAAAAATGCAAAAGAACAAGAAAGAGAGACGTTCGAAGGGATTTTTCTTAGTTCATGCGAGGTCTTACTCTTAGTGGACATCGTTCCTAATGTCTCCAAGAGAGGAAAACAAAAAGGATAAAAGATTCACCATGTAGGGGATGTAGTGTGCCACACCACCACTAAGGGGAATATAATATGTTGAGATAGGTCACACTCTTGAAGTACATAAATCCCAATGTCACCACAAAGAGGAAAATGCATCATATGAAGTCAGAAAATCACATCAAGGAATATGGAAAAACAAATGAAAATGAAATCATACCAAAATAATGCCAATAGATGCCCCCACTTTAAAGAAATTGTTAGCACAATACTATGAGCAATTACTTTAAAGTAGAAAAACATGAAAAGGAATAGGAAGAGAGGGTTGCCCCCAAGAAACACATAAGGGATCTATGGATTTGAGGTTAGTATATGTCTTTGCTGCAATGATATTAGAGAGCTCAAAACTTTCATCATTCCCCAAATACACACATAACTGGAAGAATGACACAAATAGAAAAAAAAAGCCTTTTGGGTCAACATGGAAGAGACATAGGGTGTCCTGAAGCCTTGCGTCATCCCCAAAAGGAAAACAAAAGACAAAAATGAAAAGATAAGTGAAAAGGAAAAGGCTTATGACATAGAGAAGAATGAAGGTAGAAATAGAGGAATGCACAAAGAGAGAAACATCAAACAAAACATCACAGGGGATCACAATATGCACATTAAAGCGAAAGAAAAAAGAAAAAGAAAAGATAAAATACTAGTAAGGCACATGCAAATCAACCATCTAGTAGGTCATCTGCATCCAAATCTTGTTTAGTATATATGAAATGAAAATTTCTAGTGAGAGGGATCACATCAAGTGTTGTAATAGTAGAATCACCAAGTTCAACACATGGTGAATCACCCAATTTAGGAGGGTCATCATGGTTGTTATCGTTTAAGCTCATGGATGTTGAAAATAATAAATTCAACTCATTATTCACTTCCTCATTGATTTTAGTTGTTTCCTCATCATCATCCAAGTCAAACACAATAGGAGGTCAAATAATAATATCCATAGAAGGTTCTGGTCCTTGTTGTGTTGAATTTACAGTCTCTAGTGATAGAGGAGGCTCATCATTTATTGCTTCTGTCAAGTTCGGATTTTTATTTTCAATGTTGTTCTCATTATTCATCTTACGAGCAATAGAATAACGCCTAAACCAGGTGCATGTTCGATTGTTTCTTTTGAAGAGAAAGTAATGTCAATGGTTTTCTATTTATGAGGATTGATTTCAATCACTCCTATCATTGTATCAATAGGACTTTGTTCATAAATATCTATAGGATTCCACTCATCATCATCCATAGAATTTTGTTCTTGATTTCTCATATGTTCATCATCTTTGTCAACATTCATCACATCTTGAGATTAGTTTAACAAATGAAATATTATGGTTGGGCATGGGATTGGTAAATATTTGGAAGTTTTGATTGGGAGGAGCTATAGACTTATTATCTTTTTCATTCACACCTCCAATTAGGATATGATTGGAATCAATGAGGTCTTGCACAAGATGTTTAAGATGCTTGCAATGCTCTGTGTCATGTCCTTTTTGTTGGTGATAAGAGCAATAGTAATTGTGTCCAAATTTTGGAGGTAATTCTATACTAGGGTGAAGGGGTCGGACGTGAGGTAAGGTAAGAATGTTTGTTTTTAAGAGTTGGGTCATGATGTTGTGAAGGGTATCAGGTAAGGGAGTAAATTATCTTTGTGGATCCCCAAATATATAAGGATTACTCTTCTTTATAGTGGCTACTTGGGTATCAATGGGTTGGGTAGGTTGAGAGGTGGATTTTAGTTGAACATAGGTTTTCTTTTGAAAGATTGAGATTTTTTTTGGTTTGAAGCTTCAGAATTTTTAGGATGAGTAGGTTTAGCTTTTAGTTCACTAGCACTTATAGAATTTTGAAAATATCGAAGGGCAATGTATAGGTGCATGAAGGAAGGAAATTTCATCATGGTGAGTTTTTACCTTATCTTGTTGTGTAAGTTTTCTATGAACATATTTTGGAGGTGAGAATTTGGAACCTTCACATTGATTTAGGAATAAAGCGACTGGTAGTGTGAACTAAAGTCAGTGACTTTTTCACCTTCATTTTGCTTGCATCTTATCAAATCAGCCAATGTCATTTTGGGAACCATGTGCAATTGGAAATGGTTAATAAAGGCCTCAAAAAGTTCATTGAATGAATGAATTGAGTTATTCGGTAATACAAAAAACTGGTCCAAGGCCATGTCTTTCAAAGATCAGGGAAAGAGTTTAGCCAAAAGTTTGTCCTCAAGGATAAAGTCACTACACAAAGTAGTGAAGGAATTAACATGATTAGTAGGATCTCCATTTCCTCCATATTTACCAAATCTAGGGACCTCTATACCTTGTGGCACCAGAGTTCTCAATATCTCCAAGGATAATGGATTACTCATGGCATAGTATGAAGGTGGACTATTATAATTTTGATTTATGGTAGAAACTTGACGTTGAAGGGATGAAAAGATTTATAAAAGGTAGTTAATGATAGGATAATTTCTTGTGGTGTGATATGGAGATGAATATGGTGGTGGTGTGTATGTGTTGGAAGGAAAAATGAATGGATTTCTTTTGGGAGGAGGTATGCAATTAGATGCCACATAGGTATAAGGAGTACTAGTGGAAATGTGTGAGGTACATTGTGGTCACTTGAGGAGTTGTGTAGGTGGGAATGGATGCCATGGTTGAAGAGGGAGGAGTTTGATTTCCTACTTGCACATTATTTGAAGTTTGAACACCATTGGTGGTGGAAGGGAGATTTTTTCCAAAGATGTGAGCTATGTTATGCACAATTTATAGTCCTTAATCACTTTCCATCATGTGTTGAACACTATCTATGGTAGGTATAACAGTGTTGGAATTTTTTTCAATACTCGCACTATCTTGTAAATGTGATAGGTCTTCATGCATTATTATTATGTTCTCTTGAGGAATATGATCAATCATTGTTTGATCACTTGGCATAACTCTTGTAGGCAAGGTAGACATGGAAAACGAGGTGTCAAAGGTATGGTCCATACCTAGTGAACTAATGCCAATACTAGAAGTAAGAGAACTTGATAACCCAAGATCCACAATGAGTGTCTTATCATAGGATGCCATGAGTCTTACACTTTGTCTAACCATAGTATTAGCAATAGGACACCAAGTACTATAACCCATACAAGGAATAAACCATAGAAAATTCAACAAACGCAATCTCATATGCTTGCAAATACACTTGAAATGAAAGAAATTGGAATAACAACAATTTTGGAAACTGAAAAATAAATAAAAAGCAACCCACAAAAACACAAAAAAGGCAATTTCAGACCCTAAATAGTAGAGAGTCAAAGTCAACAAGAACTAAGACACCAATAAGGAAATTTTATTCCTCCTGGTGAGATTTTGAAGTTCTAGAGGCTGAAATAGGCAACAAACAATAGAGAGAGGATTATGAGAAAAAAGACCTAAGAGGGACTAAGATGCTAGGAAGGGCATTTTAGTCCTAACAGAGGTTTTTTTGAGAAAAGCAACAAATCTTGGCTTGATAACAACTTTCTCATGTTGCCTACATAGGGACCTGATGCTTGGAAACAAAAAATGGTGAAAATGGATGCAAAGAAAAGCAATGACTACCAAGAAATTGAATGCAATTTATTTTTAATAACAATGTTTCTAAATGCAATTAAGAGAATGGACAATGAAATTTTCAAGTTTTCAATGACAAGAAAGTAAAGATGCAACCTATATGCACTTTCACTAATTCAAAAATAGGAAAACCTAAATGCAATTTCACTAATGCAAGATGCAAGAAACCCTATATGCACAATGCAATGAATGCAATATAGGTCTAAGACTGTAAAGGACTCCAAATCAGAAAAAGGAAGAATGCTCAAATAATTTAGGTTCACCAAAATGAACTGAAGACAAAATGGGAATGGAAGGGGATACCTTTTCCTATTCTATCTAGGTCATTCAAATATGTCCTACGAAACCTAATAGGATTGAATTTCAACCTCTCAAGGTGAGCCAATTCACAATTAGGAGGACTTAGGAGGGGGTTATTTTCAGATTTAAGGGGTTCACCACCAAGAAAATGCTTCGAAAAGATAATATTGGAGAACAAAATGTGATATGCAAACAACCTAAAATGAGCTAAATGAGAGATGCAAATACTAAAAGTAAGCAACACCAAGTTAGGGTAGGTGCACTTGGGAAGCCTAGAGATGATATAAATATTCTAGAAATGCAAAAAAGCTGCCAAAATATGCCTTGGAGGACTAAGATGCCCAAGATGGTGTATTAGTCTCGCGACTATTTTTCAGGACAAACACAAAATCTTCGAATGTCAGAATGGAATCCTGAAGAATATTCGAAAGATATGTTGTGGGGGACTAAGATGCCCAAGATGGCATTTTAGTCTCACTCTGAATTTCCAAAAAATTTGAATGTGGTCGTAAGCTCCCATATTTTCACTTGCTCACTTTCATATCTTAGGTTCTGAAACAACTAGATCTGACCTGTAGGTGAGTTTCTTTGAAGATGACAACTTTTCAATGCAACTTTTCAACTTTTACAACTTTACACTCCAAGTGATCTTCAATTATTCAACCTAAATCTAGAAACACAAATGGACAAGATGGGAAAAACTTTTTGATTGTTAGTGAATGGGGGTTTGCCTTGGTCAAACCCCTTGTTGGTAATTAAACCTTGAAATGAAATATAAATGATGAAGGAAATGATGAATGAACAACATGCAATTCTATAACTTATCAAATCCTTGTAATGGCTGAAAACTTGTGTGAAATGGCTACAATGGATATGGATCTTGAAATGCTTGATAGATCTTGAATTGCTCGCTTGCTTGAATCAAAACCCTACATCACAAATTTTAGCACAACACACATTATAGAAGAATAGCCTTTGTCATGATTCTTAAATATTTATGATGGCTCCAAATGCTTGACGATTTTATCTTGAATTCTCTTGATCTCATAAATTTTCCTTAGGAATGAATACTCAAGTTGATAGGATGAAAATGAATGATTGAACCTTATATTTATACTTATCTATGCTTAATATCCTGAAATTGTATCACACTAAGCCGAAATATGAAGTAATTAAATGAAGGAGGGTAAATCCCATGAGAATTTGAAATTAAATCTTGAAAATGACTCAAGGAGGACTAAGACACGCTAGGTGGCGTCTTAGCCCCAAGTGATGAAACTTGGAGCACAAACACCAAAAAGGGTCCCAAATAAGATACCTCAAAATTAGGGTCCTGAAAACTCGAGGGGACAAAGATGCCCTTAGTGGCATTTTAGTCCCAACTATAAATCAGGGAGACACCAATTAGAATCATTAGGATATCATTAATTCATTGGAGAATGTTGAGATTAACAAGAAAAATATGTCATTAATAGGGATTATGGACATAAAATAGGGCCAATTAAGCCATAAAGAAGCATAAATAAAGCAAGGCGAGCCCAAACAAGTTTGAAAATGCAAGGGTATGCATTTTACTACACTACACTTCTACACCAAGGATTGTTTACATTAACACCCATAAGATAAGATCGATCTCCAAATCTTAAGAATACAAACACATCACATTGTCGATACTATAGAGTTCTTGGTCATAGTACTGATGAGTTTCATGCTTTAAAATAAATATTTAAAAATATTGATATCATATAAATAATCCCTTAGAGCATGTACTTTCACTCCTTGCCATGTAATAGTTGTATAATTATAACATTATCACTATTACATGCTTTACATATATTACAAATCATTTCAAGATGCAAGGAGCACCTTCTCATCACATGCGTTGGCTCATTCTTGTCTTGCATGTAGTGGGGGAAAGAATTAGATAGCCTTGTCCTAGTAATGCATTTGTCATTATCCCTTTGGCTATTTTTCCACCTTCCATATATGATGAACATGATTGGGATGCATACGACCAGCTATAGGTTGACTCGCATGTGCCTTACTAGTCTTTTACATTTTTTTCTTTTTTTCTTTTATGTGACTGCATGTACTTAATGTGATCCCTCATATTGCTATGTTTGATGTATCTCTCTCTTTTTGTGGCATTCCTTTATTTGTACCTATATTATTGTCTATTTCATAAATCTCTTATATTTCCATTTATCTTATGTTTTTATTTTGGGGATGATGCAAGGAATTGAGACATTTACGTCACTTCCATGTTAACCCAAAAGATTTTCCTTTATCTTTCCATTTGTCTTATTTTTTTCCTTTTGGGGATGATGCAAGGTTTCAAGACATTTAGGTCTCTTCCATGTTGACCTGAAAGGTTTTTCTTTTCTTTTGCTCTCTGTATGTCATTCTTCTTGTTCCAGGAGTATTTGTGGAGTGATGATAGTTCTGATCTCTATAACAACATTGTAGAAAGAACATACTGACCCCGAATCCATGGATCACTCATGTGTTTGGATCTTTCTAGGGAAAGCCCTCTTTCGCTTTCATGACGTAGATTTATTTGGAAACATATTACTTGGAATAGGGATTTCTAGATAAACTCTCACGTCCTCTTTATTGTTATCATTTATCATTTGCTAATTTAAAGTAATTTCTCACAACATTATGTTTAGCAATTTATTTAAAGTGGGGGCATACATTGGCATTATCCTTCTGTATTTCATGTTTCATTGTGTAGTCTTATTACTTCATTCAATGCATCTTTCACTTTGTAGTGACATTAGGTGTGATGTACCTCAAGAGAATGATCTCTCTTAGCATATTATATTCCTCTTAAAGTGGCTTGATGACACATTGCATCCCCTCAGTTTTGAATCTTCTATTCTTCAATCGGTCCTCTCTTGGAGACATTAAGCATAATGTTCCTTGAGTTAAGACCTTACATGAACTAAGAAAAAATCCTTTGAATGCATCTTACATTACAATTTCGGTTATATGGCCGCCTTGCATAATACACTTTGCTTTCTTGTGGAGCCATTTTGTTTGTTCACAAGTATCAAGCATACAAAGCTTTGTTTGCCTCATGAAGCTCAAATTTCATTGTTTTGTGGTGCCTTATCAAAGTTATGAGGATGTATAACTTTGGTTTGTTTGAATGGGAAGTTGAAATTAGGCATGAATTTCCCATAGCCACTTGCTTGTGTGTGTGAGTGCATACTGACTGCATGTGTATGCATGTCTCACCTCTTTGGATAGTCACCCAATGAACAACCTACAGTTTTGTTGCCTCAGAGTGAGCATTTTTTTTTTTGAGAAAATAGATTAGATGTGATCCGCAACATGCGGGAAAAATGGTCAAAGCTTGATCCACCCATTTTTCTTTTTTTTCTTCCTCTTATCTTTGACAATGTATTCTTGCACCTTGTATTTCTTCTTACATTGGTTTTCATGTGTGTTCTTTTGTGCCTATGTTGGTTCTCCATAGGATCTTGATCCTAGGGTCTTGCACAACCCTCTTGGTCATTGTTGTCCTATCTTACTGACATTTTTACATTTGAACCCCTCTTGATATGAGTTTGTCTACTTTAGTGTAAGTTTGAAGCAAGTTCCTCTTCTCACTAAAGTGGGGGCTAAATGTAGTGTAGAAAAGTGTATCCCTCTACATTTTCACACTTGTTTGGGCCCTCATGAACTAAATGGACTTAATTGTGCTTTACTTAGGGTTTTGTAAAGTATTTTCTTGCACTTTCACTAATCTATAGGGATTTTATTAATTAATTGGGATTATTTATGCCTTATTTGGCCTTATTTTGCATCCACAAGCCTTAATTAATGTATCTTTCTGAGGGTAATTCAGACATAAAATAGTATCCAATAATAATTTATGTGTTTCTGGATTGTATGGCCCAGATTTAGTGATCTAGGACTCATACGCCACCTTGGGAATATGGCTCCCACCTAGGTTTTAGGGGTCCAATATAGATTTCACATAAATCTAAGCCTTTCTTGAGAAATGTGTCCCAAGCTTAGCCTAATGGGACTTATATGCCACTTTTGGAATATGATTCTTGCTTACCTTAGACCTAAATTAAATTCAAATTCTTGGTATGATTTTATTCTCCTAGATATGATGTTATCTTGTAGTGTTGTAATTTCAAGAAATTTGGCATAAACAAGTATGAATACAAGTTTATTCACATATTTTCACCTAACAAGCTTGCAAGTTGAGTATTCATGCATTATAGAAAATGTGAGTTCACAAGAGCATTCAAGAGCATTCAAGAGCATTCAAAAGTGATTATCAAGCATTTTTGAGCATTATTCAAGTATCAAGAATCATGTCAAAGTCATCATGCATCATTTTTTTTTTAGCTAACACTTGTGATGTAGGGTTTTATGATTCAAGCAAGCATTCAATTCATGATCTACTACATTCAAGCAAGACTCAAGATCCACATTCATGCTAACCATCTCATACATGTGTTGCAACACTTTATTTCTAGGGTTTGGAGAGTTGCAACATATCATTTTGTTCATTCATCATTTCTCCTTCCTATTACATTTCATTTCGAGGTTTGATTACCAAAATGGGGTTTGACCAAGGCAAACCCCTTTCTACTAACAAAAAAACATTTTCCCTCTCTTTAGTGTGTTATTTGTAGGTCTAGGTTGAAGACACATTGAAGAGAAAGATTGGAAAGAAGTTGTCAAAGTTGGCACCTTATTTAGAAGATGACTAAAAGACATCTGCAAAGTAGAATTTGACAGTTTAGACTTGAAAATCAAGTTAAGAAGGAAGAGAAGATTCAAATATTGATACTCTAAAAAATCCAAGCAAGATTGATACACCACTTCTATCATACATGAGTCCCATTATAGTGAATTTTCTAGATTTTTGAAGATCTAGACCTATCATCCCCAAATTCTTGTTTCAACCCAAAAACCCTAATCTGGGACTGATATGCCTATCCTAGCATATGAGTCCCAGTGTGCCTTGAATTCAACTTTTTTCAGCATTTCAGAAGTTCATTCAAGCTACTATAGGTTTCTAGGTGCCCCTCTCTGATATCTCAGTTTGGTGTTGTGTTTTGCATTCATTTTTAGGTAATTTATTGAAGCTTTGCATATCATTAGATTTTGTCATTAGATCTTGTATTTTACTAGTCTTTCCAAGCCCTAGCTTTATGGTGAACCCCTTTTTAGTCTCTAAACATACTCTAGGACAACCTTTAGTAGATCTCTTTCCTTCATTTTATCCCGAGATTAAGATCTCTAGGGTTTCCTTGAGTGAAACTTGAAGTAAATAGGACCCCCCTCTCCTTGCGTTCCATTCCCTAAGAAGATCTTGGAACCACATATTTTATTAATTTCAAACCTCTACCATAAATTTTTAGAAAGATAATTTGTGGTGGTGATAATAACAAAAAATGTATAAAAATAAACAAACATTGAAGCATAAGTAGAAGTTGCAAAAGGAATTGGGATTAACACTATGTAATATTAAGGAGAACATAGCAGGTCATATAAGGAGGACAAGAGTGCATAATTAAACTGGTAATGGATCAAATAGGTTTGATGGTGAGTAAGGGAAAATAAATGAAATAAATAAAACAATGGATTATAGGCAGCATGGCAGGGGAGACATTTACAGAGGAGTACTAAAATTGTGTAATGATAATGTAGTATGAAAATTAGTAAATTGAAATCAATATATTGAGTTATTTTAAATTTGAATTCAATTAGAAGTGTATGTCTATGGTGAATTGATAAATGAATTTGATTTTTAATTGACAAATGCAATTTTCAATTATCTATAAAGTGTCAAATTGTATGAAATTTGGAAATCTTTGAATTTTTGATAAGTTTGGCTTGGACAACAAGAGTCATGTTCATTCATTTTGTATCAATAACTCCACATAATACTAAGTGCGAGGAATTGGATAACTGCAAGAAGTTGGGTTCACTTTTTGGCCAAAAAGTTGAAGTTTTTCCCTAAAAAATCAATTTTTTTCATACATGGAGTAAAAAATTGAAGCACAAGGTATTTCGAGAGAAATGGGGGACCATAAAGGTGTCTTAAGTGGCCATTTTTTTTTAGATTAGGAAAGACTGATCTTGGATGATAAATTGAAGATAGTTACACAAAATTTGAAGATGCAAAAAGAACAAGAGTCGTAGTGCTCTAAATCTACTTTCTCAAATACTAATTTTTTTGAAAATGGTGGAGATGAAGGGGTTAAAAAAGGAGGAGCACACAAATTTCTCTTATTTATGTCAAAAAAATATAACATAGCATTTGGTGTGCTACCCCTAAATATTAACTTTTTTTCAGTTTTTTAAAAACATTCTATACTGAGAAATTAACTAACACCATGTAACTTATGCTTAACTTTTTTGCTATTTTTTTAGTGAATATACATGATTTTTAACTAATTTTCAAAGTGGGCACATCTTAAAAAATTGAGCATGCTCCTCCCAAATTTTATAGAAACTAATTGAAAATTATTTTTTTGAATATGTATAGAATAGAGTTTAGTTTCTAAAAATGTAATCTATTTAAAATTTTGAAAAATGACTAAAAAATGAAGCCAAAAATACCATATGTAGGTTCTAGATAAAAATGGATACACTAGAAAAATAAATTAAAGATCAAAACCTTCAAACATATTTGAAATATGTTAGAAAAATGTTAAGTTTTTTCTACTATTAATATCAAAAACATATTCGAAACATGAAAAAAATTACATGGTTAGTGTGTGAGGGGGAAAATCATAGATGCAAAACAAGATAAAATGCAATTGAAATCAGAATCTAAGCTAAGATCAAGAACACTAATCTAGATTTAATCCTACAATTACTAAATTAACAATTTATAAAATTGAATTCAAACACATGAAAATGACATATAAAAGCAATTGAATTCAAATATTAATTTTTTACCCATCTCATATTGCAGTGTGTTCGCCTGATGTTGGATTGTTCATATCGCTACGAATCCTCCATAGTTCATGTGGAAAGGCTTGAATAATGATGCCTTGGTTGTTTGATCAAACAAATGTGTTGAAGCTCTAACAATGGTGGTTGTGAATGTCAACAATTATTCATTGTGCAAATGATGTTGATTCTTCGATCCTTATTTGTGAGGAAAGAGGTTTGTTATATAGAAAATGAGACCAGGAAATGAACGATTAGGATCATGTTGGAGAATATCTAGATCAACGATCGAAAGGTGTTGAGAGGATTTAGACATGAATAGATTGTGCAAAGTAGATTGCACAATTTGTGTGATTGAAGAATAGATTGGCTAGTTAGGATTTAGATTGACCAGTTAGGATTTAGATTGATCAATTAGGGTTTAGATGGATTAGTTAGGAAATAGATTAATTAGTTAACAAATTAGATTGCTCAGTGAACAATCATAATTTTCTCAATCAGAAAGTGTGTGAGAATAATTAATTAACTGATTTGATTAATTAATTCCTTTTTCAAGTTGAACGTGCAAATCAAGTTTGACTTTTGCAAACGAAGTTGCATTAGTTTGATTTGATTTTTGATGATAATTTGAATAGTTTTATTTAACTATTCAAATTTTGGAGGGAAAGTGTTGTAATTAAATTATTATGATTTAATAATTCAATTAACTAAGGGGAATAAGGTGATTTAGCGACATAATTAAATATTTGTCATTATTTAACTAATCAAGATAAAATAAAGTGAGAAATCAGGACTTCATTAAATAAATAATTTATTTAATTGGTTGAAATGATGAAATGTGAATTAATCAAATAATGTTGTTTTATTCAATTAATAGTGGAAAAAGGGTTTTTAGGACTTTATTAAATAAATGAAATTTATTTAATTTTTCAAGAATGATGAAAAAGTGAATTAATTAAATAATGTTGTTTTATTCAATTAATAGAGGAAATTAAGGTTTTGGATGTTGTTTGATGTTGTTTAGGGTGTGATAAGTGTTAGGTGAATTTTACATGTCTACATTTTTCCCCTCTTTGAGACAAAGTACTAGCTGCTTTGTTTCAAAGATTTTGATTTTAAGATCAAGTTTTTGAAAAAAAAATTAAGCCCCACTGTGCCCTAACATTCATTGGAATGATGGTAGGACTCTGTGTTGCCCCCTCAAGAGGTTGGCCAAAAAAAAATCATTTTGAGGTCAGGCTCATGACACTGTTCTACTTCAGTTTAGATGTGTTTAGGATGAAGAACTAGGTCTATAGGTACCTCGATGCTTGTTTCATTATTCCTTGGGTGTCCTAATTTGGACGTAGGAAGGTTCCCTAAGTAAACATTATGGTTTCCTAGATAAAATTATGGTCTTTTGAGGGTTAATGTAGGAAATTAGGCTTCTAATTTTCCCATTTGTGCTTTGATACTATAGTTAATTCTTGTCTCTAGGTTTCTCATTATGTTAGTTATCGAGGAACAATGTCGAGGACTCAAGAAGCCCCACATTGTTTAGACTTGGTATGGGAGTTTGGATGGCCCACAGGCATCAATGACCTAGTATGCACCTTATCACTTCTTGTTTTCATCTTGTTACATTCTCGTATTGCATGTACAAATTTCCTTTAGTAAATATAAATTTTTTGATGATTTTAGAGAATTTGCATCATTTTCCTCACATTTTCTAGGTCACGAACCTCACACTTGACATCAAAACCCTTGACTTTGCTCAAGATCCTTGCCTCTGACCTAAAACTTCACCCTTATTTCATGTAGTTGCTATAAAACCTATCTTTTTCTCTAAAAACTTGAATTTGTTTGTTGTTTTGATTGTTTCCTTACACTTGCTAAAGATCCTCACCCTTGTTCTAAACCCTTGCATTTGATTTTATTTCCCTTGACTCAAAACCTCGTCCTTGCTTTAAACCCTCACTTTTGACTTAAAATCTTGCATTTACAAGTATAATTTTCTCTTAATCTATGTACTTGACATAAACCTTTGCATTTGCAAGTATCATTTGCTCTATATATTTGCACTTGAATTAAACCCTTGCATTTGCATGTTTTTCATCCTAAATATCATTTTTTTGTGTTGTTTTGTTTTTATTTACATGTTTAGAGTGAAACCCTAATATTGTGGGTTAAAATGATTGTAGGTGGTCCTCAAACCACTATAGTCAAGGGAGAGATGACCATGAAATTTGTTCAATCTGATTGCCCTTTTTGGTGTTCTGAAGTGATAATTTTTAGATACAATTGGACTATGTTATATCTATTACATACCTCCAATATGGACTCACATAGAAATAATGACCTTGCTCATGGAGTGGTGGCATTCAGAGACGTCATCATTTCAATTGCCCAAATGAGAGGCTATTATTACTCTTAAGAATGTGTGGAGGATTCTCCGCCTTTCCATTCATGGCGATCTTGTTACATATCATGTTCAATGAGGTACCTGCGCCATGTGGCATGTGTTAGGTGTTAGATCATGGATGATAAGTCCTCGAATATTTCTTCATCTTTCATTTCTCCCCTCCTAGTGAATATCATGGACTTGGCTAGTAGTTGCACTATCTTGATCTCTTTCAGACCTCCATAGACTCTTGGCATTGGTGGAAGCATGTTGATGCAAAATGCTTGGTTGAAATGGTAATTCCCATTACCTTTGTCTAGTACTTGAACCTTGGTTTCCATTTCTGATTGTTCACTTGACATGATTTTTGTTGAGGTCGATGATAGTGTGGAAGGGTCAACATATGAAAATGAATGGAAGTCTATGTCATTGCTAGGCACACATTGGATTTTATTGTACTTATCTTCCAACTTTGCACATAAATGAAAAGGCTCAAGATCGACATATAGTGTTACCTCTTTTCCTTCATGGGGAACTTTAGGCATTGATGAAAGGTCAATGGTACTACTTGTAATGCATGGATACAAGGGCATCCTAGAAGGAGATTATATGAAATTTCAAGGTCAAGTACTTTCCAAATAGTTTCTATGATGGCCAGTCCTATCTGCACTGTTAGCCTGACTGTTCCTTTAAAATTCCTTTCAAGTTCATCATAGGCCCTTATTTTGATACTCTTTCCTTTTTCAATCACATCGTCAGAATACCCCAACTCTTTGATTTTTTTTAAGGTACAGATGTTTAAACCTACACCATTATCTATCAATAGTCATTTGACCATAGTTTTGTGAACACCAACCTCTATGTAGAGGGCTTGGTTGTGGAATGTTCTTTGTGGTAGATATTTCTCAAAAAATATTAAATGATTACTTTTTGTGATCTTCCCAACCATGACTTGGAATTGACTATGATTGAGGTCATTAGGGACTGATTTTTCCAATGCTTTTTCCAATATTTCCCTATGTGCAAGTGACATTTTTAACAACTTTAGGATTGAGATTAGGGTAGGTGTTTTCTTCAACTATTCCACAATTTTTTTGTCATTTGATGACTTAATTATGGATTTGGGTGGGACTCCATGTATTGTAATTCTTCCTTGATGGGTGGTTATGTTATAGTTGTTGTCTCTACCTCATATCTAGTCACTATGTTTGCCCTATTTTCATCAACTTGTGAGAGGGTTCCTAAAACTATGTCACTATATGTGTCTAATTAGCATTGTGGTACTCTTATTCCTTTCCTTTGTCATTTCTTTTGGCATGGTTTAGGATTGGGCTCAAGTATATTTGCAGGTCCTTGTTTCCAGGATGAAGTTTAATGTCCACTTCCCCTTTGTCTATAAAGTCTTCGATGAGGTGTTTGATTTGCATGCAATTGTTGGTCATGTGTCATTTGATCTTATGGAATTTTCACAAGTATTTCTCATTATACCATGGTTTCTTGAAGCTAGGTTCCTCATAGTTTGGCCGATCATTAGTTTTGATGAGGTTTTATGTTACTAGCTTGCACATGATTGTTTCAAGTGACTTGACTAGTACTCTGAACTTCCTCCTCGATTGATCATACTACCTCTATTGCCCTCTGTAATTTGTTTGTTGGTTTACAACTTGATTGTTCTTGGGATAGGTAATTTAATTTTTTTATGTATTTTTGGGAATATAGCTTGTTTGTGCTACTTGTGGTTTGTTTTGAGGTGTGTTATGTGCATTCCATAGGGCTCTAGCATCAACTACTCCATTGTTTGTGATGTTCTTGTTCTTTCCCCAGACTTTAGATTTATCACTTGAACTAGAGGGACTATCTTTCGAGCCATTCAATTTAACGACCCCCCTTGCAATGAGGGCTCTCTCAACATGTAATCCCTTTTCAAATTTTTCTTCAAATTCTACGATGTATAACATACTGAGCTAGTAGTTTATTTCAAGTAGGACATTCATGATGAAGATATCTACCAAATTTTTCTTTGGAATGGGCCATTTACATTGACTCAATTTGTGTCTCCATAATTTTAGGTAAGAGGTCAAGGGATCTCCTTGAATTTGTTTGATTGTAGATAAAATTGTGATGGTGACATCTTGCTCTATGTTAAATGAGAAATGGCTTATGAACTTGCTAGATGGTTTGTCAAAGGTTTTAATTCCTAGTTGCAGATGGGTGAATCATTCCATAGCATGACCTATAATGCTATGTGGAGAGAGTCTCATGAGATAATTTTCATTGTTTTGTACCTCCATACATGATAGTAAGAAGTCGCGTACATTCTCTATTGGATCTCCTCTTCCTTTATATTTTTTTGTCAAACCTAGGTATTTCAACCATGCATTGATGGAATGATCTAATGGGAATGGACATATCTCTTGAAGGGTGTAGGTTTTATTTTATTTTCCTACCTACATTTCTACTACCTATTGGGTGATGGCCTCTAGCTTTAGTTCCATCTCAATTTTCAGTGTGTATTTGTTTGTAAGCCCTACATGTAATAGCATTATTTTCCCACCATGCTTTGGTCATAAGTTGGATATAATGAGGGTATTAGACCTTGGTAACTATTTTGGACATAGAGTGGATTAGGTCCTTGTTGTTGGGATGAAGTATATAGAAGGTTACCATGTTGATGCACTACCAAGCTACCTTGTTGGTAGGATGAATTGGGAGGAGTGCCCTATGGCACACTTGGTTATTGATATGAATTATGTTGAAGGTTTCCCTGATGGTGTGTTAACAAGTTACCTTGTTGATGGGATGACTAAAGAAAGGTTCTTTGTGGCACACCTTACTGCTGGGAGGGACCAAACTGAAGGTTACCCTATTGATGCATTTGTGGGACACCTTGTTGATGGGATGAATGAATAAGGGTGCTCCATGGCACATATTGCTACTTGGAAGGAATAATTTGAAGGTTACCCTATTGATGCATTTGCGAGACACCTTGTTGATGGGATGGTTGAAGAAGGGTGCTTTGTGTCACACCTTGTTGCCAGGAAGGACTAAACTAAAGTTTACCCTATTGATGCATTTGTGGGACAACTTGTTGATGGTATGACTGAAGAAGCATGCTTTGTGGAACACCTTGTTGCTGGGAAGGATTAAACTAAAGGTTACCTTGCTAATGCATTTTTGGGACACCTTGTTGATGGGAAGACTAAAGAAGGGTGCTTTGTGGCACACCTTGTTGCTAGGAATAATTAAACTAAAGGTTACCTTGTTGATGCATTTTTGGGACACCTTATTGATGGGATGATTGAATAAGGGTGCTCTATGACACACCTTCTTGCTAGGAAGGACTAAACTGAAGGTTACCATGTTGATGCATTTATGGGACACCTTGTTGATGGGATGGATATGGAAGGGTACCTTGTGGTACACCTTGTTGGTGGTACTACTAGTTTGGAAGGAGACCCTGTGGTCCACCTTGTTGGTGGTGCTCCTGATTCGGAAGGGGACCTTGTGGTCCACCTTGTTTGTGGTGATCCTAATTTGGAAGGGAACCCTATGGTCCACCTTGTTGGTGGTAGTGATTCAGAAGGGGACCCTGTGGTCCACCTTTTTGATGGTATTGATTGTTCAGAAGGGGACCCTATGGTCCATCTTGTTGGTGGTATTATTGGTTTGGAAGGGGACCCTATGGTCCACATTGTTGGTGGTATCGCGGGCTGGAAAAGGGACCCTATTGACCACTTTGTTGGTGGTACTACTGGTTGGGAAAGGGACCCTATTGTCCACTTTGTTAGTGGTAACTTTGGTTGGGAAAGGGTCTTTGTTCTCCACTTTGTTGGTGGTAGTACATGTTTTGGGAAGGGTCGAAATTCAGAGTGTTCTGAGGTACATATTGTTTGGGAGGAGGATTGTTGTTTTATGGTACATACTGAGGTGGACCTCCTAGTTATTTTTGTGCTACTACCGCTTGTTCGATATGTGTTGGTTTTCTATATAGTGGGTTTTCCATGATTCGACCACTTTTGTTTAGAATATAGTGGCATGTTTTGAATATCTTGAGGTTTAATTATTTTTATTACCACTAATTTATCCCCTAAAGGAATAATATTAGGATCTTTGAGGGCCTCCATGTTAAGATCCATTGGTAATTTGGCACCGCTCTATGCTAACTTGAAGAAATATGAGTTTGGCTCCTTTCTCAAAAATTTAAACACTAGTTTGAGAACCTTTGGGTTGTTGCAATGTTCAAATAGTTCCTCATCATTTATTTCCTCCTTTGTATCCACCTCCTCTACACCCACATTGTTTGGGTCCTAGTTGTTTTGTTTTATCACCCCCTTTTATTTGTGGTTTAGTTCTTCCTCACTAAAGGTGTCTCTATACATAGGTCTCTTTTGGGGTGTTTCAAGGTCACTTGGTCTATAGCCCCATGGGCCACCTTCATTGTTCATGGTGTTTGTATTTGGGATGCTAGTGTTGTCCTTACTTGCTTCCATGTTTTTCTTGTGTTGAGATCTTGTAGTTTTCATAAACAACTACCAAGGTATTGTGAATATTTTTGTGACTCCTAACTTATGGAAAAAAGTTGGCCTATTGGTGCAAAGAGTAGATAGAAATGTTCTAGTCGATTAGATCTAAGGTTGGTCCCATCCTTGAAAAGCATGCATAGAAATGGTATAGTGTATTTTCACGGATGCAATATCTTCTCAAGATGAAAACTTTTATGTAGGGCAGTTTTTTGGAAGGCGGAGTATGGATTTCCACAAGAATTTTTCTTTTCCCACCTAAGGATATTTTTCTTGCCAAGAAGTATGAGGTATTTATATCTATTTCCACAAAGGTGTGGTAACACGGGTCTTTTAGCTACTATTTCTTCTTTCTCTTCCTCTTCATATAAGATTTGTGTTGTGTTTCTCCATTGGTTGGGTGTTTTGTTCTTCTCAAATATGAAGGTTCTTAAACTACTAATGATATCATTTTGTTCACCTTCAATGTGTGTGAGACTAGGTGGTAGGATTGGTGCATCGCTAGATGGTCATAAAGTGTAATGGTGTTTGAGATGGTTGCTATGAAGCTCAAGACCCTAAGGTTTGAGTGTTGTTTTGGAATTGTACTAATTTTTGCAAATCAAAATGTTGAAGGACTAGGGTCGAGATTTCACTTCCTTATTTAGAGGATATGTTTCAAGAAAGCTTACTTGTACTATTTGTGATTCCTAAGTAACTGTTGATATCATAGATGTTTGATTGAAGGAATGATCCTAGTGGTTTGTTTGATTTTTATTTCTAACAAGTAGGATGAAAATAATGGATGAGGGACTATGTGACTTATCTAGTTTTCCAATTGTTTTATTCAAATAATGATCCTATAAACAACTTTAGTTTGTTTTTCCCAATTTTCTGTAGGATAAAGTAATACCACTGGTTTCTGAGTAAAGGTACTAGGCTACAAGAAAAAGCATCCAGATTTATCAAGTGCGACAAAAAATGTGTCAAGTGCTTGGGTTTTGGAGAAGCAAGTGCGAGTTGGAATGACACGTGCAAATGTTGTGTGTTTCTATAAAATGTAATGCTTTCTTAGGAAAAAATGAGTTTCTTTAGGCAAATGCAAGCATCTTGGAAGCAAGTGTGCCAGTTTCTTAGAAGCAAATGCAAGGAAATAAAATCAAGTGTGCAATTCTTCCAACAAGTACTTGGTTTCTATCAAATGCAACTGATTTTCATTAGTGGCTTTTTTAGGACAGAGAGAAAATGCAATGAAATTTTGGCAATTGCTTAGAAAATGTGACAACTACACTAGAATTTTTGTGCAACGGCGGGCTTTGTGTGTTTTGTTTCCAATTTGAGAAAAAAAATTCTCTAGATTTTTGTAAGTTAAATTTGGTTTTTCTCTCAATTTCTCTATGTTTAGAGTATTTCAAGTGATACAACAACCCTTGGACTGACTCAAAAATAATGGACTTGTGTGACCTTGATTTCCATAGCTTAAGTTGTGAAATCATGACACCCAATCCATAGTTTCCAAATGTTTACTTTGATCAATGTAGTCTGAAATAAATACCTGAATATTCATAAACTTTAAAGGAAAATCCTTTCAAGGAGTGCAAATATAGCGCCTCTCTAAAAATCATACACCAAGTCAAAGGGTTTGTAGTTCAACCATCATGTTTAGTGTTTGTTTGGATGTGTTCAATTTAGATCAAGAACATAGTTTGATGTCAAATTATTTTGAATTTTTTTGGCAAGTTTAATATAAACAAGAAATTACAACCCTAGTGGAAAGAAACCATTCTTTTAGGTAGGCTTGGCTCATGCTTAGAAGAGATGATTTTACATGCAACTTATGGCATGGGCCTATAGTAAGACTTGGAAAGTAACTTCTTGGAAGTAAATTCTAGTGCACCACTTTCAAAGAATGTTTTTGGATAAAGGGGTAGCTTCTAAAATAATTTGGCTCTTAGTAATGTTCTAGGGATATTATTTTTGGGCCCATATACATGTGAAATTTTGTTCAATTAAGAACCTCCCAACCCTCATAGGTTTTTATACATCATGAGGATATTGAGGGAGAATATGTTGGTATAGGCCAACAAAACTCGACAGGATGATGAAATTTCCTCACACCCACAAATTATTTATATAGCGGTCTAGAATGAAAGTAACACTTGGGTCACCTATGAGTTCTTTGGTGTAGGATTTGTCTCAATAGGCATGCCCTCTAAAAAGGTATTCTTGAAAATAAAGGTGAAAAGTTCAAGATTTTTCAGTCACCCAAGATCACCAAAAGGTGTGAGGGGAGAAGACAACCATCTAGCTTTCCAATCACTGAATGCACAACATACACTTCATATCAGTTTGATTCCTTTTAAACACCTTGAGTGGTGCTATTCCCAAAAATATGTGAATAAAGAAAAACAACTTGTTCTTTTTAATTGCACCAATACGAAGTATTTTGTATATCAATCATTTAAGATAGCAAGGGTACAAGACAAAAAGAATATTTTTTTCATTTTTAAGCCTGAATCTGAGTGTTTCTAAGAAATCAATCCTGGTCTTAACTTGGTCAACAAAATTAAAAATGAGTGCACATCAACAAAAAGAAATTGTTTTTCATTTGTTCTTTTTATGCACCAAAATCAAAGTTCCTAATTATGAACACTTGGAAAGAATTCATTTTTAGAGCACCTTAATTGAAATGTTTTGTTATTATTAAGGAAGAAAATAATGAATCCCTAACTTAGAAAAACTTTGAAATGGTTCATTTTTAAGAGAACCAAAAAGAAATATTCATTTGTGTTTTTCTTTCTAAAGCACCTAATAAAAGTTGCTAATTTAAGAAAGCATGAAATGGTTCAATTTCTAATAACACCAAAATGAAGTGTGTGTTTGTGTCGTTATTTTTAAAACACAAAATGATGATTCCTACTTTAAGAAAGCTTGAAATAGTTCATTTTAAGAGCACTAAAGAAAAAATGTGTTTGTTCTTTTTATGTACTAAAACAAATATTCCTAACTTAACAAAACTTGGTAGATCTGGAATGCTTTGATCGTTTGTCTTCCCTATAGAAAATGTGTTAGTGTTTCTCAAAACCTTGCATACAAACATATTAGCACTTGTAACACATTCAAAAATAGGCATCCATTAGAAAAAAACATTAGTTACAAATGTGCAAATATCAGACATAAGTCTGTTAAAGAAAATGCTCAAAAATAAGAGTCAAATACTTCCTTTTCAGAGAGAAAATGCGTAGGTTTATAGCAAGTGCACCATTGCCATTATTCAAATGCTCAGGTTTAGAGTAAGTGCACCCCTCTTAGAATCAAATGCTCAAAAAAAAGTCAAATGTGCAGTTCTTAGTGTCAAATGCACAATTTTCAATGGCAATTGCATGATTTTCTTGATAGGAAATTGTGAACTTTTCTGGGATAGTGCGTGAAAAATTCTTTGAATGTGATTCTAAAACCTAAAAATTCAAAAATGGCTCATATAAATGTTAGTGTAGGGGACAAGGGTCCCACCGGGCATGCCAAAATGTGTGAGGGGGAAAATCATAGATGCAAACAAGATTAAATGCAATTGAAATCATAATATAAACTAAGATCAAGAAAAATAATCTAGATTTAATCCTACACTTATGAAATGAACAATTTATAAAACTGAATTCAAACACATGAAAATGACATATATAGGAAATTGAGTTCAAATATGAAATTGTTACCCATCTTGTATCAGAGTGTGTTCACCTAATGTTGGATTGTTTGTATCATCGTGAAGCCTCCGTAGTTTGTGTGCAAAGGCTTGAAGAATGATGTCTTGGTTGGAACTAATCGAAGAAATGTGTTGAAGTTGTAGCAATGGTGGTTGTGAATGTCAACAGTACTTCTTTGTACAAATTATGTTGATTCTCCAATCCTTATTTGTGAGGAAAGAGGTTTGTTATATAGAAAATGAAATTCAAAATTAGTGATCAAGATCATGTTGGAGAATATCTAGATCAACGGTTGAAAGGTGTTGAGAGGATTTAGACATGAATAGATTTTGAAAAGTAGATTACACAATTTGTGTGATTGAAGAATAGATTGGCTAGTTAGGATTTAAATTGATCAGTCAATATTTAGATGGCTTAGTTAGGAAATAGATTGATCAATCAGAAAATTAGATTGCTTAGTCAACAATCGTAATTTTCTCAATTAGAAAGTTGGTGAGAATAATTGATTTAATTAATTAATTCCTTTTTGGAGTTGAACGTGCAAATCAAGTTTAAATTTTGCAAACAAAGTTTCATTAGTTTGATTTTATTTTTGATGATTTTTTAGAATAATTTTATTTAATTATTCAAATTTTGGATGGAAAGTGTTGTAATTAAATTATGATGATTTAATAATTCAATTAGCTTAGGGGAATAAGATGATTTAGTGACGTAATTAAATATTTGGCATTATTTAACTAATCAAGAGGAAATAAAATGAGATTAGGACTTCATAAAATAAATGCAATTTATTTAATTGGTTGAAATTATGAAATGTGAATTAATCAAATAATGTTGTTTTATTCAATTAATGGCAAAAATAGGGTTTCCAGTACTTTATTAAATAAATGAAATTTATTTATTTTTTCAAGAATGATGAAAAAGTGAATTAATTAAATGATTTTGTTTTATTTAATTAATAGGGGAAATTTAGGGTTTCATATGTTGCTTGATGTTGTTTTATGTTGTTTAGTGTGTGTGATAAGTGTTAGGTCAATTTTACATGTCTATAGTTAGAAAGCTAAGAGAGATCTCAACATCAATATGTCATTTTTTGACTTGACATTGAAACACACACAAACTTGATGGAGAGCATGATCGAGATTGTGTCAACTATTTTAAAATTTGAAAAAAACATGGCATTGGATGTTAAAATGTTAGTCCAATCCTATGGCTTGGAAATTCCCAAGGTAGACAATAATATTAGTGTGCTATAATGTGCTCACATTATAATACACTAGTTCTATTGTTTTTCTTAGGTTTCTATAATGTGAGCATGTTATAATGCACTTGTGTTCTTGTGAAGAAAAAATAATATCCTTCTCTCTCTACCCTCCCCCCCCTCCCCTCTCTCTCTCGCTCCCTCGAGCTTTAGACCTATCTTTCTACCTATCCCTCCCTCTCTCTCTTTGTCCCTCTTTAGATCTTCATATTTCTCTAGATATATCTTTCTACCTCTCCTTTCCTCCCTTCTTTTGTTTATATTTCTCTCTATCTCACCTCTCTCTTTATCTCTCCCCTTGCTACCTCTCTCTTCCTCTCTCTACCTCTATTTATCTCTCCCTCCTTTATTTTCTATCTCTCCCTCTCTACCTCTCCTTCCATCCCTCCTTTCCTTTCTATTTTCTTTATCTACCCTATCTCACCTCTCTCTATCTCTCTCTCTCTATCTCTCTCTCCACCTCCATTTCTCTCTCCTTCCTTCTCTCTCTCTCCCTTCCTCCCTCCATCTCTCTCTCTCTACATCTATTTCTCTCTCTATCTCTCTCTTGTAATGAAAGCTAAGTGCATAAATACCTTCCTAATGACAATTTTATAGGAGAGATATATAGACAATACATTCCATTTCAATTAAAATTCCATTTAACACACACATTCATAAGTAACAAAATAAACAATTAAACATTACATAGAATTGAACACCAATTTTATGTAGAAAAACCCTTATGAGAGAAAAAACCACACACTAAGAAAATTCACTTTGTATTGTAGTAAATGATGTTTACATATAGAGTTATAGATTCGTGCTTTTAGATGTTAATCCACAATATCAATTTTGGTAGCATAAAATTTCCCTAATCAACCTCTCAACCAAACTCCAATCATCTCCTTATTAAAATTGCATACAATTCACTATGCATTCACATATAGTTCTCAAACATTCCAAGAAACCCATGTTCCAACTTCTAAACCAACCGAATGGTCACAAACAATGTAACTATCATTATTCGTCTTAACCAGGCTTAACCACAACAACACATGACCTTTATTGACTATTCGTGGGATTATGATTCACTTTCACCACTTTGCCCAACCACCGCTACACCACAACCATGCATAATGACCTTCGCAGAACAACAGGTTCACCATATCACTAGAAGCCATCACACAGGCTGTCATGGGGTGGTGGAATAAACCCCACTACTACAAGTCACTTTACTGAGTCCCACCAAGGCACTGTGGACTAGCAGGTTACACAGTATAATATATCACTATATCAATGTGATAATATATCATCTCTCACCAATATAAGGATGTCACTTTAATGAAGATCATAATGCTCCATGTGGTTCCCACTGCCATGCCATTACCACTTACACCAATTACCACTTCCCTAAAAGGAATTTCCTAGGTCCTACCACAAACAAAAACACCAAACTAATGAAGAGCTCTTGGACCATCGATGAGACTGTGAACTATGTCCAACTAAAATAGAGCAATCAAGCCAATGAAGGAATAAACACAAATCGTGGGAATATCAATAGACTAGTAAGTTTGAGTCACATTTTCTAATATATTCCCACTTGATGAAGAAATTATTGGCTCCTTCCAATGCTTGAGGTTACTGAATATCATAGGACCCAAGGCCTATCAAATTGGAACACCATTTGTACTTATCTATACCCACATGCTTAGTCAATGCATCAGGAACATTTTCCAGAGTGTCCACTTTTTCTAGATTAAACTTTCCATCCTCCACCATATCACGAATGAAATGATACTAAACATTGATATGCTTCATCCTGGCATGAAAATTTGGATTTTTCGCCAAACACATAGCACTTTGACTATCACAACAAATAGTCATATGCCCTACATTAAACCCAATATCAGAAAACAAATGTCTAAGCCAAATGGCTTCCTTCCAGGCATGAGTTGCTACCATATACTCTGCCTCAATATTAGATAAGGTGACTATAGCCTATCACTTGCTCATCCAGCTAACTGCACGACCAAATAACATGAAAATGTATCCACTAGTGGATCTTCTGCTGTCAATGTCCCCTGCCCAATTAGAATCCACATGTCCATGAATGCTAATAGATCTTTGTGACCCAACCAAGTTACACAGATAACATAAAGCATACTAAGAATTACCTTTCAAATACTAAAAACTCATTTCACAACATCCCAATGTGGCCTTCCTAGATTAGCCATAAACTAACTAAGTACTCCCATTGCTTGGGAAATTTTTGGCCTAGTATAGACCATTGTGTACATTAAACTGTCAACTGCATAAGACACTCTGGTCATGTCCTCCATCTCAGTAGGATATTTTGGACAATCTTCAATAGATAGCTTCATTCCCTCCAATATTGGAACAACTAGTTGCTTGCAATCTGCCATATTAAACCTATTTAGGAAAAAATTAACATACTTTCTCTGGTTGAGCCAATTTTTTCTATTTCCTCTATCTCTTTTGATTTTCATCCCAAAAATATACCTAGCTGCACCTAAATCTTTAATTTCAAACTATGGTGATAATTGAGATTTTGACTCATAAATCATACCCTTACCATTCCCAAAGAATAACATATCATCCACATATAAGGAAATAATTAGTAAATGACCATTTAAAGTTTTAAAATACACACAATGATCTGACTTTAATCTCACAAATCCCAATGACAACACAAACATGTCAAATTTTGGTACCACATTCTAGGTGACTATTTTAACCCATACAGAGATTTCGTTAACTTGCAAACCAAACTTCTTTACCTTTTTCAATGAAGTGCTCTTGCTAGGACATACAAATTTATTTTTCCAAATCTCCATGAAGAAATGTTGTCTTCACATCCATCTCCTAAATCTCTAAGTAATACGCTATTGTAAGTGACAATTGAAATTTGATAGATGTCAGCTTAGCTACAAGAGAAAATATTTCTCCATAATCAATTCCCTCTATTGGGAATAACCTTTCATGACCAACCTAGCTTTATGCTTCTCAATGTTGCCATCCAAACTTATTTTCTTTTTAAATACCCATTTATAGCCAACAAGCTTTCAACCTTCAGGCAAAGATACCAAATCCCAAGTTTCATTCTTTTTCAATGATGTCATTTCTTCATTCATGGCTTCCAACCAAGAATCTAAATCAAACATATTAATAACCTCTTAAATGGCCCTAGGCTCATCAATGCTAGTAATCAAAGGATTGGCACAACCAAAATCCAACATAGAATATCTAAACCTTTTAGGTTGTTGCTTTTCACATGTAGACCTCCTCATAGGCTGAGGCTGTTGGCCTCACAACTTTCATTGTACCAAAAGATTGACCTATTAATGCCGATATAACTACTAGAGTTGACAAATCCATAGGATGTGGTTATTCCATATTGTGAAACCTAAGGGGAGCATTGACCATCTACCAACAAACTCCCTCTTTGTGTTACTCGAGGGGATTCAAACCCGACACCTTTGGCTTTGATACCAATTGTTGGCCCCACAGCTGCCATTGTACAAAAAGATCAACCTATTACTGCCTGATACAACTACCAGAGTTAACAAATCCACATGAGGTGGTTAGACCATGTCATCAATCCCAAGGGGAGTGCTAACCATCTACCAATAGAGGATAGTGTTCTTCTTGTTCATAAATTTCAAAACTTCTTGATCTCTCATCAGTATTAGGTACACTTGGTGTTCGTATTTCCTCTTTCGTATTTCCTCTTTATCTAGAGTTAGAGGAATTTCAACTACCTCCTTCTTTTCTACTTCTTTCATCTCTGGTTGTAGATCCACTATAGAAGGTTTCATCTCACGAAAGATTGCACTTTTGTTGTATAATACCTTCTTAGTAGCTGAATTCCAAAGATTGTATCCTTTCATACCAATGCCATAGCCAATGAAGATACATTTCACAACCTTATTTTAAAATTTAGATATTTTCTCATTTGACACATAAGCATATGCCTCATAGCCAAATACTTTGACATGAATCAAAGAGGGCTTCCTACCAGACCATGCTTCCAAAGGTGTTTTATCAACAAGCACCAAAGTAGGTGAACAATTAATCAAGTAACATGTTGTAGACATTACCTCTACCCAAAACTTCTACCCTAGACCAGCACTACTCAACATACTTCTCACCCTTTCCATCGGTGTCATGTTCAACCTTTCAGAAACTCTATTTTTTTGTGGAGTGTAAGGTGTTTCTTTATGCCTTTTGATCCCATGGTCTTTGCAATACCTTTCAAAATCTGCAAAACAAAATTCATCGCCATTATCCATCCTCAAACATTTAATTTTCCTTCCATTCTAATTTTCTACCAACTTTTTAAACTCCTTAAACTAACTAAACACTTCTAATTTAATTTTTAGAAAATACACAAATGCCCTTCTCGAATAATCATCTATAAATGAAACATAATATTTAGACTTCGATAATGAAGGAACATTCACTAGACCAAATACATCAAAGTGAACATAATCTAGTATGCTAGAAGATTTATGAGGACTAGAGTAAAAGAAATGTGATGTTGCTTTCCATAAATGCAATGTTCGCAAAAATCAAACTCAAGGTTACAATCATCAATCCCTTCAACTAGGTTTTTATTTTTCAAGGACTTTAAACCTTTTTCACCAATGTCGTCAAGCCTTTGATTGCACAACATGGTTTTCTCTATTGGGAGTTTCACCTCCAAGGAATTTTCACCCAAAGGAACAAATTTCTCCTTCCCTACATGAGTAGCTTTCCTTGACTTTGCAGAGACACTATTACATTGAACAACATGTGCATCTAGCTTGTACAGAGTTCCAATACGTGCACCCTTAGCCAACACCATAGAGCCTCTAGTAATTTTACAACCACCATTTGAGGCAAAAGCTTGCACAATAACATCATTCAACTTACTTACAGATAATAGATTATGAGCCAGACCTAGTATGTGCATTAAATCATTTATTCTTTTAATTTTTTCATTAGGAAATTGAATTCTGACTCTTACACAACCAATAATTTAAAGGTATGAATCATTTGCAAGATACACCTTTCCACTAGCACACTTTTCATACTTTGTGAACCAATATCTCTGAGATGTCATGTGAAAATATGCACTTGATTCAATCAACCAAACATCATTTGATGATTGGGTCTCCAAGGAAACAATGAAGACATCCACATCACTTTGAGAAGAATCGTTATCAAAAGAGTTATTATTCTTCTTCTTTTTCTCCTCTTTGCAATCCTTCCCTATATGACTAGGCTTGCCACAATTCCATCATTTCACCTTGGAATTTTTACTAGGATACTTTGATATCCCCTCTGACTTATATCTAGACTTCTTGTCATTCTTCTTGCCTCTCTCCTTTGATCTGCCTCAAACAGTAAGGGCCTCTTTGGTAATCTTAGAAGATTTCCTCTGCATTTATTCTAACAATATTGAAGCAACCCCATCTTCCTTCTTGAAATTGGTTGTTTTACTTCCAATATCCATTACTAAATGGTCCCACATGTCAGGAAAAGAACACCAAAAAATCATGCAATGATCCTCATCACCAATATTTACACCTACAAAAGCCAACTAAGCAACAATCATGTCAAATAAATTTAGATGGTCTACAACAAATGCTCCTTCCTCCATCTTCAAGGAGTATAACTTCTTCCTCAAGGACAAACTATTTACTAGAGACTTTCCTTGATAAATATCATCAAGTTTCTTCTACAAGGAAAATGTAGTCTTATCCTCATGGATGTTCAAAATAATAGAGTATGCCAAACAAAGTCATATCAACCCTTTGGATTTTCTATTTGCAAGGTCCCAATCTTCTTGCTTCATGTCTGATGGTTTTGATCCCATAACAATAACCCAAAGATCTCTATCCACAAGAAAGTCTCAAATTTATCAATTTATATTCTTCCTAATGTGTTTTTCATCTCAAACATACAATCAAGATAGCCAATTTTCTCTACAAGACTCCCACTGAACAAAATCAACACAAAAACCTGACTCACCCACAAGGATAACACAACTAGCTAGGCTCTAATACCACTTTTAAGGAAATCTAAGAGAATAAATGCCTTCCTAATACCAATTTTATAGGTTAGATATACAGACAGTACATTCCATTTTGATTACAATTCCATTTAACATGCACATTCATAAGTAACATAATAGACAATTAAACAACACAGAGAATTGAACACCATTTTTACGTGGTAAAACCCTTATGGGATAAAAATGCACACACCAATAAAAGTCACTTTTTATTATAGTAAATGATGTATACATACACAGTTACAGACTTGTGCTTTGAGATATTAATTCATAGTATCAATTTCAATAGCATAACATTTCCATAATAAACCTCTCAATTGAACTCCAATCATCTCCCTATTACAATTGCATACAATGCACTATGGAATTCACATATAGTTCCCAAATATTCTAGAAAACTAACATTCCAACTTCCAAACCAACTGAACAGTCATAAATAGTGTAACTGTCACTACCCATCTTAACTAGGCTTAATTGCAACACTGCATGACCTTTATTGACCAGCCGTGGGACTAGAATTCACTTTCACCACTCTGCCCAACCACCACTACATTGCAACCATATAGAATGACCTTTGTGGTACAATGGGTTCAGTGTATCATTGTAAGCCATCATACGAGCTATCACGGGGTGGCGGTATGAACCACACTACTGCAAGTCACTTGGTTGAGTCCCACTAAGGCACTGTGGGCTAGTAGGTTACAAAATTCAATATATATCTATATCGATGAGATAATATATTATATCCCATAGATATAAGGATGTCACTTCAATGAATATCATAAAATTCCATGTGGTTCCCACTACCATGTCATTACCGCTTACACCAATCATCACTTCCCCATAAGGAACTGCTTGGGTCCTACCATAGACACAAATTCCAAACTCATGAAGCGCTCTCAGACCATCAATGATACTATGAACTATGTCCCACTGAAATAGAGAAATCAAGCTGATGAAGGAATAAACACACAAACCATGGGAAGATTAACCAAATAGTAATTTTGAGTCACATTTTCCCAACATCTCTCTCTCTCCCTTCCTCCCTCCATCTCTCTCTCCCTCTCTCCCTCCCTCATCCTTCCCTCCCTTCCTCCCCCCATCTCTCTCTCTCTCTTCCCCTCTCTCTCCTACACACACCTCTACCTCCCTCCTCTCTCTCTCACCTCTCTACCTACCTCCCCTCTACCTCCCTTCCTCCCTCTCTCTCTCACACCTCTAGATACCTCCCTCCCCCCTCTATCACTCTCTCTCCCTCTCTTCCTCTCCATTTCTCTCTCCCTCTCTCTAAACTATACATGGTTTAGTGTTTAGGTCTCAAGGTTTATAGATTGATTTTTTGAAGTTTTATTGTTAAATGATTAATAGTATGTTTTAGGGTTTAGCAAATAATATTTATGGTTTATGATGGATGGTTCATTATTGATGGTTTAAGGATTAAATTCAATTTTTAAGGTTTTAGTGTTAAAAATTACTAATGCTATTTTTTAGGGTTTAGGATTTAGTGTTTAGGTTTTAGGGCCTAGGGTTTATGGTTTAGGTCCTAGGGTTTAGGTTTTAGCATATAGTGTTTAGATTTTAGGGATTAAGGTTTAGGGTTTAGGGTTTAGGGCCTAGGGTTTAGGGTTCATGTTGGAGAGTTGAGCGTCTACCCATCTCCCTCTCACCTCTCTCACCCCACTCTACCTCTCCCTCTCTCACTAGACCCATAATCTCTCTCTCTTTACCTCTCTCTACCTACCTCTTCCTTCCTCCCTAACTCTCTCTACATACCTCTTCCTCCATCCCTCTATCCCTCTCTCTCCCTCTTCCTCCTTCATTCCTTCCCTCTGAACTCTTTTTCTCACATCTCTCTCTCTCTACTTCTCACTATCTCTCCCTCCCTCTCCACCTACCTTTCCCCCAAATCTCCTTCTCTACTTATCTCTATCTCACCTCTCTCTATAAAGAGAGATATTGAGATGGAGGGAGGGAGAGGTAGGTAGAGAGTGGGTGAGGTAGGGAGGGAGGGAGGGAGGGATATGTAGGTAGATAGAGGGAGAGGGAAAATAGAGAATAAATAGGGAAGAAGAGAGAGAGTTTTAGAGCTTGGGGGAGATAGAGAGAGTGAGATACAAAGAGAGAGAAAGATGATAGGAGGCTACTAATTACTAAAATTTGACTAAGTTTGAAAAAATTTACGATGTTCAAAAATATAGAATATTCATTATAAATCCTAGAGATTTGAAACCCTTCGCAAACATCTTGAAACTATATAAATAAAATATAACTTAAAGTATAAGAAAATAAATGTCACTTATACTTAAATATTTGTTCAAATATATAAATATCACTTATACTTAAATATTTATTTCAAATATATAAATTTTACTTATATATAAATATTTATTTTATGTACATATAGTCTGAGGTAGAGAGAGATGGGGGGGAGAGAGAGAGAAGTATTTTCACTTCTTGGAAACATGAGCACATTATGTCTTTTATGGGACCCAAAAGTGGTGTGACCACTTTTTAGTCCCTCATATTTTTTCACTTACCCTACTTATACTAAAAATCTTCAGAAATTCCCATGTTATGAAATGTAGGATTTTGATTCTAGTTTTCAAATATATAATTTATTCTAATACTCGTGTGATACAAGTTAATTTTGTATAGGATCTAAAAAAACACTTTTTAAGTCACTTTTTAGGGCCACAAAATGCATGTGTATGACAAGAATAATTTGACCTAAATAATTTATTTTTTTATAATTACTTTTTAGGGAAATATGTGCATCATAGTGAGTTTTGATGAGGGTATTTTTATTTCTTTTCAAATATATTGTTTTAATTAATTTTTTATTGGCCCTAATTGCTATTTTTGTAAACCATTTGTGTACAAAAAACATAATTTGAGCTAAACTAATCATAAAATGATTTTTTCATTATGTAAATAATGATTACTAGACTAATCGCATAAAAATATTCTTAAAATACTTGCAAAATTAAAAGTTATTAAAAAATTAGGAATACCTGACATTTCAAGTTTAGGGACTAGTTCCCTCAAAAAATAATTAATAAATAAAAAACAAGTTCAATCATAAAAAATTACATATTTTAAAACTAGACATCATCATCTATAATTGTTTTAATTTTGTGAAAACAATCCTAAAACAAGTCGTTAGACATATTGCTAAATTTAGTTTTTTTCTTGCTTTCATGACATTGTATTTGCAAGTCCAAGGCTAAGGGTTCAGTTTCCGAGGCTTAAAAAAAAAAAAAAACCTACCCAATATAAAATGAAACAAGCACTTGTTTTAAAATGGGTAGGATTTTAGGTTTGAGGGCTTGACCCTAAACACATACTTGGTTTTTATGGAACAGGTACCCATTCTTATCGAATTTTTTTCAAGCTTGACACCTCCACTAAAATTTGACCCATTAGCTTGCACTTACCCACTTAGTGAAAACTAGGCTAAATGTTAATATCAAGTATTTTCATTCAAGAAAGATATTATATTTTAGAGTGATTTGTTGTAAAAGTAGATTTTTGGTAGAAATCATCACTTGATGTCTTCCTATGGATTCTATCATTCTTTGTGTGAAATTATTAAAGAAATAGGACCTATAAATTTTGACTACCTATTGGCACACAATGTACTTGATTACATCCTATTTGATGCTAAATATCACACAATACATGAAAACATAGAACTTAAAAGGGGTTATGAAGAATATATTGAAGATAATGGAAGTTTAAGGAAAAATGTGATAAATTTATCAGGATTAAAAAATAAGAATAACTTAATTAGAGGTTGGAGGCATTAGAGGATGGAGGATTTTTATCATCTCAAGATAGCTTCTCACTCAGAGATGATACATTGCATGAGGAGCACCATTTAAAATTTGTGTCCCCTTCATGGAGCAAGAGGGCTTGCATTTTAATTAAATAAATTGTGGGTGTAGTTAGTGTATTCATTGTGGTTTAGCTTCTTTTTTACATAGAGGAACAATTGGTTCCCACAATATTGGAGGAGGTATATTGAAACTTTAAGAGGAAAGTGGACTCTTCGAGAAGAGTTTTCTCTCATATGTAAAACTAGACATGGGATTTTGACACACAAAGAGGAGATGTGGAATTTCAGAGGTTTTTTTCTCATTGTTCATGGATGATGGCAATATTTTATATTCTCTCATGTTTTATAGAGGTTTTAGAGGTTTCACAATCAGGAGATCCATTGATGGAGCCAGTCTTGTGTTTCATGGGTGAGTGAAGAGAATTGGTGGAGATATTCCCTAAATGTTTCTAGAAGGGTTGATATGTTAAAATCTTGTAGCATTTAGTCCTTTGTTTGAATTAATATAAAGGGGGAATTTTTATTTATTATATATATATTGGTACACAAGAGGTGAATTTTATAATCATGTAAGAATTCAACCTAGCCTGCACTAGGTGAGATCATAGAAGAGTAATCTCATCCCCATGGAATTAGCATTACATCTAATTTATTTTCCCATGGTCAAAGAAGATCAATTAAATCCATACTTGTTTCTAATGCCACTTTTAGAAACCATATCTACCTAGAGGAAAGAAAAAATTAACAAACCATAGAACCTTCCTAGCAACACATGTTCACAACATAAAAGTTTTGAGAAAATAACTAAAGAACACCAGATTAATTAACTGTTGGAAAATGGGTACTGACAACAAATGTGACTTTTGATTTAGCATGAGAGAAAAATTTATTTCTAATTTCCTCAAGTTTACGCAGAGCATTTTCCTTTTTTGTGAAAAGATCCCTTCTATGCCCTCCCGAGACAATTGACCAACTGAGACTTTATGGTATAGGATTGAGGCAAGAAACCATTCCTAGCATTCCTGTTTGATTGGTTTTCTTCTTTTTTTCATTATTGTCTATTATTTTTTTCCTCCAACCCCATCCATAGGGTCTTTTGAATCTTTGAGTGGACTAGTAAGGGGGGGCACTCAACTACACTAGTTTGAGAGATTGCATCAACTACAATAGAATCTAAAGGTTGATTGATTGTTAATGCAAAAATATCAATATTAGAGGGAATTTGTGGGGAAGTAACAAAGCCAACATCACTTTTAGGGCAGCAAGGATTACTTAAAGGAGGAAATTTTTGGTTAGAATTTAATTTTACATGGGGCTCATTAACCCTCCATCCATCCCTGCTAGTGGTTTCTTTTTTCAGAGAATCACAACTCTTGGGAGGTTTTACAATAGAATAATGCTTTGGGGAAGCATCTTTCCACCAAGAAGCATCCCATTTTGCATAAGATTTCATGTTCAAACAAACTACAACAATTGTTGGAAAAAGTGCCTAAATCCTTATTAACATGGAACTCCTGAAAGAGCAGTATTGTTGAGACCCTTGGAATGTCTTGGCGATGAACAACTATCTCAGAAGATCAAATCGTTGTGACCTTGGACCTGTCTTGCTGATGGAAGTCATCAGCGTGACATGATATATCAGAGTGAGTTTCCAAACTCACTCTGACAGTAGAAGTCTTGGCGACGTCGACATGACCCTACGATTGTCTTAGCGATATGGGTGTGACCAAAATAGTCAGATTGGAATTACTAACTCATTCTAATGGCATATGTCTGGGCGATGAAGATCATCGGGGACACTCTTGGTGATGGAAGCATCATGGAGACTTGTGTTGTTGAAATGATCTCCTGATCTCCTACCGATGGTGTTTCTCTCATCGATGGATCTGCTCCTGGTGAATGATTGGTGTGACTCTTTCTGATATGTGAAACCTTAGTGTTCATTGGGTCATCGGGGAGACATGATTGTTTAGTGTGACTTCCCAGTATGTTGGCGATAATGATTTTCTTGCCGATGGTCCTGAAGATCGGGGAGACCTCATTGAAGTCTGAGAGATAGGAGTCGGTGCCATGTGCGATAGCCTATGGGCAGTCTGACATCGGCTCAACACATTTTTTTGTCTCACCGATGAGCGATAGAATTGAAATCGGTTGACCAAGCATTTGGCCTACGTGTTTTGTCTTGGACCAATGAGCGATACAACATGCAAACCGATTGGGAAGTTGAACTATTGTGACTATTTTCTTGTGGGAAATGAACAGACAACTTGAGAAAGGGATGAATAGTTCGGTCGAGGCTCTGGCTTGGTAGGGTTGGTTAGTCGAATGATTAGTGAGTGAATTCCATTAAATGTTAAATGAATGCATTGTAATAGTGTAATTCGATACAAGGTTGATCAAGGAAATGTTGCTGATATATAATTATCATTTGAAAAGAAGAGACTATAACTTGTATGTAATTTGATTATTGTAATACAAGTGATATTTCTTTGGTGTGGTGGGTTTTTCTCCCATAAGGGTTTTCCCATGTAAATTTGGTGTCAATTGTGTTATGTGTTTATTTCTTAGTTTTGTTTTTTATTTCATGTGTGTCTTAATGAGCTGTAATTGTACACATTAAAGGGAATATCTATCTTCTCCTCTGAGACTTGGCATTAGGAAAATTTGTTCTGCTATTGAATTTTTCCTAGCAAGTGATACCAGAGCCTGGCTAGTTGTGTTATCCTTGTGGGTAGATTTTTTGTGTTAATTTTTGTTCAGTGGAAGTTTTGTATAAGTCTTGAATTTCTCTAATCACAGATTAAGATTGTAATGACAAGTACATTTAGAAGGATTGAAATTGAGCAATTCAACGACAACAATTTTGAGTTGTGGAAACTTAAAATGGAAGACCTCTTGGTGGATCATGATCTTTGGATAGTCGTGTTTGGAATAAAACCTACAACCATGAAGCAAGAAGATTGGGATCTCATAGATTGAAAAGAAAAAGGGTTGATAAGACTTTGTCTAGCAGACTCTATTCTCCTAAACATTCATGAAGAGGAGAATGCCTCTACATTGTGGAAAATACTGGGAGGTATTTATCAGGGCAAGTCCTTGGTAAATAGGTTTTTCTTGAGGAAATAGTTTTACTCTTTAAAGATGGAGGGAGGAACATCTATTGTTGATCACTTAAATACCTTTAACATGTTGATTGCTTAGATAACATCTATAGGTGTGAAGATTGAAGAAAAAGATCATTGTATGCTCTTGTTATGTTCTTTGCTAGATTCTTGGAATCACTTGGTGATGGTGATTGGGAGTGCGGAAACCACTTTCAAAATGGAGGATGTGGTTGCTTCTTTGTTATCAGAAGAGATGAGAAGGAAATATTTTGAGATGGTGAAGGAGGCTCTTATTTTTTGAGGTAGATCAAATGAAAAAGGCAAGAAAAAGGACAAGAATTCCAAATCAAAATCAAAAGGGAGATCAAATTATCCTGGTAAGAAGTCCAAGGTGAAGTGTTGGAACTATGGGAATCCTATTCATGTCCAAAAGGATTGTAAACAGGAGAAAAATAAATGGAAGAATAATTCTTCTAACAATGATTTTTCTTAGAGCAATGCAGATGCCTTTATTGCAGCCTTGGCAACTCAGGCATCAGATGATGTCTGATTGATTGATTCTAGAGCATCTTTTCACATGACATCTCATAGAGACTGGTTTACTAAGTATGAAGAATGTTATGGTGGAAAGTTGTATCTAGCAAGCGATTCATCTCTAGAGATAGTTTTTCATGGAAGAGTCAGAATTTAGTTTCTTGATGGTAGAATTAAGGGAATTGATGGCATAATGCATATACCAGGTCTAGCTCAAAATTTACTTTTTGTAAGCAAGATGAATGATGTTGGAGTGCAAGTATCTTTCTCTATCAATGGTTGTAAAATTACTAGAGGCTCGATGTTGTTGGCTAGGGGTGCCTGAATTGGTACTCTATTCAAGTTGGATGCACTGGTTGTTCAATGCAATAGTGTCTCTGCAAAGTCACAAAAGGTTCTTCATAAAGAGAAGAATGAAAATGTTCCTATTGGAGAAAATTCCTTGGAAATGAAACTTCCAATAGAAAAGACTATGCTTTTGCATCAGAGGCTTGGTCACATTGGTGAAAAAGGTTTGAAAGCCTTGAAAAATAAAAACCTAGTTGAGGGGCTTGATGATTTTAATCTCGATTTTGAATTCTGTGAACATTGTATATATGGGAAACAACATCGTGTTTCATTCTACTCTAGTCCTCATAAATATTTTTGTGTTCTAGATTATATTCATTTTGATGTGTGTGGTCTAGTGGATTTTCCTTCATTATCGAATTCTAAATATTATGTTTCTTTTATTGATGATTATTTGAGAAGGGAATTTTTCTATTTAAAAAAAAGTAAATTAGAAGTGTTCAGTCATTTTAAGGAATTTAAAAACCTTTTGGAAAATCAGACTAGAAGAAAAATAAAGTGTCTAAGGACTGACAATGGCAGTGAGTTTGAAATGTATTGCAAAGACCATGGGATTGAGAGGCATGAAACAACAAGTTACACTCCATAGAAAAATGGAGTTGCTGAAAGGTTGAATAGGACATCAATGGAGAAGGAAAGATGTATGTTGGGAAATGCTGGTCTAGAGCAGATGTTCTGGGATGAGGTTGTGGCTACAACATGTTACTTATTGAACCGATCACCTTCTTCAACACTTATTGATATAACGCCTATGGAATTTTGGTCTGGTAAGAAGCCCTCTCTCAAGCATATTCATGTGTTTGGATGTGAAGCATATGTTTATGTGTCGGATTTGAAAAGATCTAAATTAGACAACAAAGTTTAAAAATGTATCTTCATTGGGTATGGTATTGGTGTGAAAGGATACAAGCTTTGGAATCCTGTGACTAAGAAGGTATTGTATAGCAGAAGTGTAATCTTCCAAAAAACTAAAACCTTCTTTAGTGGATCTGCAGTCAGGGATGAAAGAAGAGGAAAATTTTGAACTCTCTGTTTTTAAAGCGCTATTTCACAAAAGCACTAGAACAGAGTTCTGAAGTGTTGAAATAGGTAACAGAAGCGCTATCTTGACATAAGCACTAAAATAGTGCATGAAAGCGTTGCAAAAATTGATGGAAGCGCTATTTTATAGAAGCGTTGAAATAGTGCATAAAAGCACTATAGAATTTGATTAAAGCATTGTTTTAATGAAAGTGCTAAAATATAGACTGTAAGCATTGAAACAGTGCCCGAAAGCGCTATTTCATAAAAGTGCTAAAACAGTGACCAGAAGCACTGAAACTGGTTTCCAGAACACTTAAAAATAGGATTTTAAGACTCTCTATTGTAAAATCTGATTTGGCCTTGTGGCATACTATATCAGGGATTGTGGAAGATAAGAAGGATGTATGCGCTGACTACGGTTGTGATACTAAGTGAGAGCTCTTCTTTGAAAGAAGGCTCATGAATAGAGCGGTTCTACCATGTAATCTAATGTGTGACCCCTAGCAAAATCGTGATATATGTGGATAAATGTTCTATGTTGTAAGAAGAGTTTTCAATTTTGATAAAGAAAATGTTGTTTTCTCAATTTATTTCTATAACCGAGAGGTTTCTTGGGTTTTGTAACTTTGATTTTTCTCTTGAGAAACGTAGTGGACTTCCACTTTCGAAGCATGGGGTTTTCTGATCTAACTTGACTTTGTTGTTTTTAGGATGATCTTAAATTTGATTTTAATGAATTTGTGAAAACACAACAAGCAATTGTGAATAATTATTTTAACTGAATAGATCATGTCTGTTCAAGAATCATGAATGATTCTTATTGATTTTGACAGGTTGTTTTGACAATTATACACAAATCAAATAGACTCACACTTAAGGACAATTAGGTCATCATTATACTCACAACCCACATCCTGAATTATGTTGACTCACATAGCCGTGTCACCCCCTAGAGGGCGCCCATGTTTTTCGTCATTTCTAGGTACGTACTCAAAGTGACGAAAGTGGATACCAAATCCCTTGAGCAAGTGGTCCTTGGTAATTATATGGTGAGTGTCTTGGGGGAAGATTCTTCCCTCCCCTTGTACTGTGAGTATGACAATATATAGATACTGACTCGGCGAGAAACTACTCTATGGTTCATAGATAGGGTTTCCGTGTGGTGCGACAAATAGATAAACTCCTTCAGGAGACCTCCCAATCTTTAGAGCATAGATTTTGGGGATGGTTATCTTGCTCACTACCGTCAAGTTGGACTTTCATCAACAACTTCCACTTTTATAATAGTGGGTTGGAAAACTTGGCTTTGGTTTTTCCCACTTAGGTTGTTCCCGTAGGGTGAGTACTTTTTCCCACTATGGCAGGCCTGCTAAAGGATTTGATAAAGTGTAAATGACATGAAGTAAAAGTGAATCTGGCACTTTGGTCACCCAGTTAAGGGGAGAGCATAAGCCTAATCACCACAAGCACAACATATAAGTTTGTCTTGTTTTAATCCCAAAAATAATTTTTCTAATCTATGTGAGGGTGTTGCTTCACAAAAATCATTATGTTCTTTTTAACTTCTACTATAAGAATGTGATGACTATCCTAGGATTGATAGATTTTAGGAACTTTGAAGTGACTATCCTAGATTGATCAATTTTAGAAAACTTTGAAGTGACTATCCTAGATTGATCAATTTTAGTCCAACTGTGAATAAAAATAAAATCTGGTCGCAGATGCGTCAGATCCAGACTAATTTTACAAAAGTACTGGAATAGTCCACAGAAACGCTAAAACTTTTACCTGAAGCACTAAAACACGGAAGCGTCGAAACAAGACACCGAAGCGCTGAAGTTTGTCATGGAAGCGGTAAATCACGGATGCGCTGAAATAGTAGATGAAAGCGTTAAAGTTGAAAGCGCTAAAATATTTGATTAAAGCGCTATAGTAACATGGAAGTGCTACAGTTTTTGACAAAAGCGCTAAAAGAAAACACATTGTGAACTTGCATAACACTTTCTAAAAAATTTGCAAAATTGGGGTTAATGTCCCATGGTGGACGCGAAATTGTAAGCATGTGATTAGGTGTAAAACACAAAACACTTATTAATAAGATATTATATCAAATATTAAACAAATTGAATCAATTCAAAGCAATAATCAATTAAAAGTGTCATATTGTTCTCTATCCTCAAGATTTATTAAATCAAAAATGGCTCTCAGATCGTGAGTGCACTATGATTGTTAAAATGACAATTGAAAGAACGAGATGGATACTAAGATAATGATATGGAATTGAATATGACAATACTAGAAGATAAATGAATTAAAGTAAGCATGGATTGACATGAAACAAATAATTGCAGCCATGATATTGAAGCTTGATTGCTGGATATTGGATGCTTGACTACTTGATGCTTGAGTGCTTGAATTCCTACAGAGTAAGAGTGCATAAACTTGATTATCTAGCCCCTTTTCTTGGTTCAATGAGGCTTTATTTATAGATTTCCTAGCTGTAGAAATGCACAGGAAAAGCTTTGAGAGGCTTGGATTCGATTTGGAAAATTGAATGGTGTGAGATGGAGGAGATTGAGAGAAAGATGGATATTGTCTTTACCCATGAAAACACCAAGCAAGAGAAGAGGAAGGATTGATGGAGGAGGATTGAGAGATCAAATTCCAAATTTGTCTCCAATTTGTCTCCAAAACTTCCTGTGAAGTTTCAATCAATTAATTTTGACATATTTTAGACATGGTTTAGACATAGGATATTTGATTCATTTTTGAGAGAATATAGATGGAATATTCTTTGTGCTTTAATTCAAATATTTTTGATTTATTTAAATTAGCAAAAGAGGGATAAATAATTTAATAAAATGAACTATAGGATAGTTGTTTATTAAATTAAACAGAGAAAAAATGGCAAGTAACCAATAAAGTGTTTTGATCTTTATTTAATTAATTTAGAATCAATGTGATAGAATAAAATAGGGATTTGATAATTAAATCAAACAAATTATTTAATCTTGTTTATTTAATTAAGATGAATTTAAATGTGAATTATATAAACAAATATTTATATTTATTCGATAGTAGAGGAAATTAGGATAATTAATCAAATAATTTGTATTTAATTAATCGGATGCTCCAGACCAATTTTAGGTGTATACGTTTTGCCCCACTTCGAAGTGATATGTTTACGCGTTGCTTCAAAGAAAATTTTGCTGCTACTACCAGGATCGATGATAATAAAAAAAAAAAAAAAATTATTTATGCCCTAGACATACCGCAGACATTGATTTTTAGATGATGGATGATAATATGCTCCCTCGGAAGATAAATAAATGATCTGATGATTTTTAGAATTTTTATGATTTTCTGATGTTTTGATGATGATTTTTGGTGAAGAAATAATTTATCTCCCGACAAATGATGAAGAAATCTAGCCCGCAGATGAGATTTAAATAATTTCCTGGATGAAATTAATCAAAAGATAATAAAACCCACCAAAAATACCTTTCCAGAAATTATATATATTACAAAAAGGTCATTTTCCAATTCATTTTCACTATTTGATTTTAAAAACCATTGTGATAAAGACTTTTCTTCCAGCTGGAGCAAGATGCCTATCCCCTACCACACTCACCGTTTCAATCGTGTTCGACGTCACCGACGGCCGACTGCGTATGGACCTCCGGTACGTACCCCTTGTCCTCCTCATAATTCATGAATTTTTGATTTTTATGCATTTATTCTTTTCCACGTGTTTTAGTCTATTTTAGTGCTTTCAAACCACGTTGTAGTGCTTACACTCCGGTGTAGCGCTTCCAGTAGGTAGTTTAGCACTTTGAGTTTTAGCGCTTGTGTTAAAAAATCTAGCGCTTTCATAGGGTAATGTAGCGCTTTCATTGATATAGCATTTAGGAGTTGAATTTTAGCACTTTGATGCTGGATTTTAGTGCTTTGAGACTTCTAGCCCTTTGATTCGGTGGATTAGCATTTTCATGGTCTGTTCTAGTGCTTTTGGTAAAGCGGTGTTTTGACAAATTGTTGTAGCACTTTAGGACTTTTAGTGCTTCAAATGCCTATTGTAGTGCATTGGAGTGCTGAAATAGTGCTTTCAAGATTTAGCGCATTGGGTCTCTGATTTAGCGCTTTTAACTGATAAAGTAGTGCTTCTGGGTTTTAGCACTTTGGAAGCCTATTTTAGCGCTTCCATGTTAGAATTGAAGATTTTGACTTAGGGAACCCTGATTTTGTCAATTTTGATCATGTCTATTCTTTGGAGTGGTATGATTGATAATCCAAATTCTTGATGTGTTGGATTGATGATTTAAATAAGACTAACTTCTCATGATAGGTGAGAAGAAAATCTTATTTGTGATGATCCTCATGATAGGCGAGAAGATGATTCAATATCCGATAAATCTCATGATAGGCAAGATTAGATACTATTTGATGAACCTCATGATAGGTGAGGTTTGTTGATGTTTTCCCATGAATTTTGATAAAAAATTCATACTAGAATTTTGGAATAGACTTGATAGTAGAATGATATTTGGTTTCTTGACATGGTTCACTGATTGTAGATTTTTCATTGTGATGATAGAAGTGTCTAGGTACTCTCTAGATGTGAGAGAAGTTTCCATGGACTACATACTTGATTCCTTATCTGACACCAGATGAGCCTCAGGTGATAGGCCGATGTGGTTTGACTAGCCTACTTGGCATGCCCCGAATTAGGATTAATCAGGGTTTGTTGACTACTTTGGCTGAGAGGTGGCATAGTGACCACAACACCTTTCACCTACCTACTGACGATATGATGGTCACACCTAAGGATGTGTGGAAAATTCTATGTACTCCATTCATGGGGGAGATCGTAGTATATGACTCGCATGGGACCAATAGTAGAGATGCTCTTCGTAGAGTATTTCAGGATCAGGACATTGTAGTTCCGATCATTCGATGGTGGAGGATTGTCGATTCTTATGCGACACTACTAGCAGTGCTTGTTGGTTTCATTGGAGGTTTCCTTGCCTTGATCGCAGGTCAAAGGGATTCCTCATTGGCTGGGGCAGGACTCTTGAGAGCATGATGGTACATGGTACCAGATATACGTGGGGGATGTGCATGTTGGCACATCTCTATCATGACCTTCACTCTGTTGTGTACCTTGGAGCAGGGATGACCTTGTTAAAGGTGTGGGCATGGGAGCATTTTTCTATTGCTTGGCCATTTCCAGTGGCAGATAGAACACCAGGTAGACCTTACATTTTCAGATACAAAGGTTGGTTCACACAAGCCTGGATGGGCAAGTTAGAGCATTGGAGGCAGGTGTTTGATGACACTGAGATAGTTACCTAGCGTCCGTACCTTGACTGTGAGCAGTGGGATGAGGATGATGCAGTGTTGGGGTTTCTCTGCGATTCCATGTATCTCATCGACTAGACCCCATTTGTTCTAGAGAGATTTCTACTATGCTGAGTGTATAGGTAGTATGGCATCGTACAGTGCATGCCACAAGGGGTAGCCCATTATGCCAAATGACGGATGGATATTCTTGATTGGAGGCCCTATTTATCATATGATGTTGTAGTAGAGGGATATAGGGCATTGCAGCCATCTCCCTGGGATATGCGGAGGGATATTATAGAGGCACCAGTTATTGAGGAGTATGCTACATTTTTGGCCTTGGTTCCTCATCCTCGCATTAGCATCCCAGACGAGCCAACACCGCTACCAGCAGAGGAGGATGTGGCAAAGGGTTTTGCATAGAGTGAGGGTGATACTCCGATAGGAAGTAGCATGGAGAGTGGTACTGATGATAGTAGCAGTGATGCAGTGATGGTGGCAGTGGAGGAGACCGAGGGGCAGGGCCAGCCATTAGCAATGCACCATCATCCAGCAGGCCTCGCAAGAGGTGAGCAGTGACAATGCCACCTGTGAATCAGCAGAGACAAATAGTAGGTCTCCAAGCATAGGTGCAGACATTACAAGAGTAGTTGGTACAGGCTTGCGGTTTGCTTGTACAGACCCAGACTCAAATGCAGGCCCAAGCACAGGCTCATGCTCAGGTTTTATCTCAGGTGCAGAGATAGTTGGCCACTGTATAGACATAGGTAGCCACTTTGATAGCCAAGAGAGACAGTGCTTGAAAGATTTCTGAGAGGGCACAGGAGACAACAAAGACTCTCCAAAGAGTGGCAGATGGAACCTCCATAGGAGATTACATGAGAGAGGTTATGTGGGCCGACCGAGAGGTAGATTTTTACAGAGGTAGGTATCATGATGTAGTGCCTGTTGAGCGCTGAATCAATTATGCCCCATCAAGATTTGGGTGGACACACATGTGGACAGTTAGTGAGGGGGTGACACAACTTCCACGTAGAGATCCCCGAGATCCTAGTTCCTCTAGGGGTGGTGGTGGTACTAGTCCTTCTGGTGGTGGTACAGGTCCTGTTGGGCCTGCACACTTAGGCAGTAGCAGATCGTAGATGCTATTGTGATGATGTATATTACGATGTAGCTCATTGTGGATGATGTATTTTTATTCCAAACTTCATTGTATACTTGACACTTGATGATATATATATGAGATACAGTTGATGTAATATGATGATAGTTTATGATTTTTATGTGATGGATGCATTTATCATGTGATGTATGCAATATGTGATGATTTTATTTTGATGTAATGATATAATGATAAATGCATGTCTAGAATATATGATATATGGATGTATGATGTGATGTATGAATCTCTCAATGATGATCTATATGGATGCCCAAAATGTGATAATATGTATGGATGGTAAATAATGTATGCATATTGTATTTGGATAGATGATAATGTAATGAATGTTTTAATGGTAAAAATGAACTTGATGTATTTATGGTACAATTTAATTCATAATTGATTTGATGTATGATGAAATGGTGAAATTAAATGATGAGATGATGCTTCCTACATTTTTTTGATGATGATTTTTGGGTTTATGTCAAGTATACTCAGTCTTATGTGTAGATAAGATAATCATTGATTGGAATCCTTTATGCAACAAGTACTTTGCAGATTATGAAAGTGATGAATGCAATCTAATTTTAGCATGCAACTATGTGAATTTTTTTTATCATTTTAACAATATCTTTGTTCTTTTTGTCATCATAGAGCTTTATTGAATGTTGAAAGTAAATACAAGTGACAATAGTATGTGTTAGACCAATGACGACCTGAGTACCTCTTTCATGATTTTTGATATTGCAAGTGAACACAAGCATCTAGGTATGATTTAACTAAGATGGCCTGAGCATTCGTTGCGTAAACAGGTAGTGATTAATCATTTCAATGTGTGAATTTTGAATGTCATCGGTGATACATTTGCATAGCACATCCCCCGACAAGTCATACATTTATATGATTAACTTACAGACAATAGATAATAATAAAAACACCATTCTTCTTCCTTGTTCCTCTAGTTCAATACATCATTGAGAAACTCCAAAGAAATGATAATCAAAAGTACAATTTAGTTGTTGTTGACATTAAAGTGTTTCATTCATTATTTAGATTTTAGATCATCCATCCTGAATTTTTTTTTTTTTTTTATGTTTTTGGATTTTTTGAGAGTTTGACTAAAGACCTAACCTAGTAACCATCTTAGGGGTCTCGGGGGCTAATCATAGATTAGCCTTGACTATGTTACACACATAGAGACCACATAGTTTGACTGACACAGACCTATGTTTTTGGATTTTTCTTTTTCAGACTTACCTATTTGATATGTTTTTGGATTTTCGATAATAATACGGATGGTTGATGCTCTTCTGATGATGATTGATGTTGCACTTTGATGGTTGTCTTCATTTTTCTACTATACTGTTGTTTGCACTTTTTGTAAAATCGATGTTGTTGTTGCCCCTAGTGATATCCAGATGTTGCCCCCAAGCTTTGGAGTGATAGTTGACTATTTGAAATTGATTTTGATATGCACTACTTGACATGTTTGGAACGATACTGACTACCAGACTAATGATCCTAATATGTATCAAAATAGATGGGAAATTTGATCTTAGAATCACATACAATGCCTATTTCCAGGTTTTCATCATATGCTTTGATTACAGTCTTCATGTTTTTGTATTTTTCTCATTTTTCTTTCTTTTTGTAGTTTTCTATTTTTTTTTGTTTTTGGTATTTTTGTGTTGCCAAGATGCTTGTTTGCCAGGTTTTCATCAAGGAAACAATTTTTAGAAGTTTGACCTGTGCACTAGGAGATTCAAGCATAGAATTTTCAGAGATGAATACTATTGATAGGTTCATCAAACAAATCCCCTTTTGACATTGATAGCTGATATGCTCTTGATCCATATACTGATGTGATGACAAAAGGGACAAGCCAATTAGGCTCAAATTTCCCTTTCTTCTCCCTGTCCTGCTGATTCCTAGGGTTTTCTTTTAGTACCAAATCACCAACTTGAAAGACCCTTGGTTTTACCCTGTGGTTGTAACTTCTTGACATCCTATGTTGATAAGTCGTTAGATGATTAACACCTTGTTGACGATGTTCATCCAGCAACTCAAGTTCCTATAGTCTAGAGACCCTATAGTCTTCATCTGAAATTATACCTCTGAGTGATACACAAAGGGATGAAATCTCAACTTCAACTGGTAATATGGCTTCTGACCCATAGACCAAGGCATATGGTGTAGCTCTCGTTGGTGTTCTGATGCTTGTTCTATAGGCCCATAGTGTAGGATTGAGTTGAACATTCCAGTCACGTCCAACATCGCTAACCGTCTTTTTGAGAATTTTGAGTATTGTTTTGTTTGAGGCCTCTGCTTGGCCATTCCCTTGAGGATAGTATGGTGTTGAAAACTGATATTGGATATGAAATTTATCACATAGTTCTTGGACATCTTGATTCTTGAAAGGTCATCCATTATCAGTGATAATGGATTGAGGGATTCCATACCGACCTATTATGTAGTTCAAAATAAAAGAGGATATTTGCTTCCCAGTGATGGTAGTAAGAGGTACTGCTTCAATCCATTTTGTGAAATATTATGTAGCCGTTATAATGAACTTGTGTCCATTAGATAAAGATGGATTTATTTTTCCTACTAGATCTAGGCCCCGTTGACAAAAGGGCCATGTTGATGTGAAGGGATGCAATTCTTATGCTGGTGCATGAATCAAATTGCTATGAATCTGACATTTTTGGCATTTCTTAAAAAATTGATAGGATTATTTCTCCATGCATTGCCAATAATATCCGAAACGGAGGATTTTCTTAGCTAGAGTTATCCCACTTGAGTGAGTACCACAAATACCCTCGTGAACTTCTCGTAGGGTCATTTCAGATTCATTGTGTTCTAGACATCAGAGTAAAGTACCATCAAGACCTCGACGATAAAGTATGTCGGTGATTAAAGTATTTCATGTGGATTAGCGGATGAAGTTTTGTTTTTGGTTCCTGGATAAGTCAGGAGGAAGGACATTGGTTTTTAGGTAGGCATAAATCATGTCATAGATGGAGGTTTATGTGGTTTTGATATGATAGATGGTAGTAGATTTTGGGTTATTATGGGAAGGACATGATACTTGTTCTACCATAAACTCATGACAAACACGTTTCTCAGGCAATTGTAGTAATGAAGCAATTGTAGCCATAGCATCCACAGCTTTGTTTGCCGCCCTTGGAATTTGATCAAACTTGATACTGACAAAGGACTATTTCAGATTATCTATTTTTTGCTTTTATGGCATCAACTTTTCATCTTTTGTTTGATATTTGTCATTCACTTGATAAATAACCAGTTGAGAATCCCCATATACCTGTAAGTCCTTGATCTTCCATTGAATTGCTATTTTGACCCCAATGATTAATGCTTCATATTCTGCCACATTATTTGTACACTGGAACATTAATCTATATGATTTTGGAATGGTGTGTCCTTGTGGAGAAATGAACAAGATTCCTACTCCTGATCCTTGTTGTGTATATGATCCATCAAAACATAAAGCCCATTGTTGGGGTATTATTGTTAGAGTGTCTACATTTGGAAACTCCATGGTCATTGGTTGATCATCTGGTAAAGGAGCCTCTACTAATTGTTCAACGATTGCCTATCCCTTGATTGCCTTTCTCTCTACATACTGAATGTCAAATTCACTTAATAGCATAACCCACTTTTCCAGTCTACCTATTAGGGCAGCTTTACTGAGTAGATACTTTAAAGGATCTATCTTTTCTATTAACTTGATTGTATAAGTTAACATGTAGTGTCTCATCTATTGAGTAGTGAATACCACCATCAAGCAAGATTTCTCTATGAAAGTGTAATTGATTTCATATCCATTCAATGTTCGGCTGATATAATAGATAGCATGTTCTTTTCCTTCATTATCCTCTTGTGCTAAAAGTTCCCCCAATGAGATATATTTCATAGCAATGTACAATATGAGTGGCCTTCCTTCTGTTGGTGGTATGAGAATGGGGGGTGACATCAGATACTACTTGATTTGATTGAATTTTTTTGACTTATATTCCTAGGAGGTGGCATTTCCATAATTGCTTTGACTTTTGTTGGATCCACTTCTATGCCTTTTTCTAAGACAATGTACCCTAGCAGTTTTGCTGATGTGACCCCGAAGACACACTTCTTTGGGTTTAACCTAACATTGAATTTCTCCATCTATGTGAAGATCTTGTCTAGGATATGCAGATGTCCAACCTAGTAGTAGATTTTGCCAAAATTTCATCCACATAATCTTCCATGAAGGTGTGCATCATATCATGGAACATTGTCATCATTGCCCTTTGATAAGTGGCTCCTGCGATCTTTAGACCAAAATGGCATGACGTTCTAGCAGAAGGTTCCCCATGGGAATGTGAAAGCTATCTTTTCTTGATATTCGGGAGCTATTTTTATTCGATTGTATCCTAAGAAACCGTCCATGATTGACAACATGGCATGCCCAGCTATTAAGTCCACAATGATGTCGATATTTGGTAGTTGAAAATCATCCTTCGGGCATGCTTTATTTAGGTCCTTGAAATCTATACATATTCTGATACTATTGTTTGGTTTTGAAATAGGTACAAGGTTTGATATCCATTCGGCATAGTCTATAGACCGTATGAATCCAACATCCAATAATTTCTTTAGCTCTGCCTTGACCATCAATGCGATGTGGGGATGCATTTTTCTCAATATTTTCTTGATAGGCTTGATGCCTACGAGAAAAGAAAAGTGATGCATAAGTAGAGTTGAGTCTAAGCCTGGCATATCAGAATATGACCAAGCGAAGTTGATGCTTCTTTCTTTAAATAATTTGATGAATTCCGGTCTTTCTTGTTCTATCATGGATTCTGCTAGATGTAGGATTTTTGCCTTATCTTCAATGCTAATAATCATAGACTATGTTGGTTCCACTAGGACTAATGATCGCTCATGATAGTGTTCCAGAAGAGTGTCAAATATTCCATCCTTCAGTGCTGCAAAAAGGTTTTCACCGTTAGATTCATTCTTTATTTTTACTTTTTCCAGATCTAATGGTGCCATAGAATGGTTTTCACCATTAGATCTATTTTCCCTATTGTTATTTTTGCAACTGGAAGATTTGACACCCTCCTGCCGAGTCATGTTGTTATGAGTATTATAGATAGAAGTTGTACCAGGTTCAACATGACATAGGAAGTTTACGATGGCCTCATCATTTGTAAATATTGGTATATTCAAAGGTTCGATAGGTTCTCAGTCAATGAGTTCAGGATGGATTAATGGCATGAGGTTATTAGATTCATTTAAGGTGATGGATGTAAGGGTTTGGACAGCCATTTTGTCTTAGTCATTTATTAGAATATTGAGGTCCGTGATGGTACTTTCTTCCAGATCGCCTAGTCCACTCGAAGTCTACTCGTCCCCACGAGAATCATCGATATCTAGTGAACCTTCCACAAGTGGTCTAGACTCAAAACCTTGTCCCTCCTCATGCGTTGGTGCATATTTTTGAATCACATCAACTGGAATATCAATGAAAAATAGATCAAAATACAATGCCCACTCATATTCATTTGAGTTTGTTTCAGAATATCTCTAAATTGAAGGATATTTTCTACAACTGTCTTTGTTAGCTCCTACTTCTCTTCTTCAGAGTATCCTATTCTTGGCTTCTATTTTGTGTGGAGAGTGAGGGGTGTAATATGCTCTATGATTCCATCCTTTCTTAATCCAATAGGTCCTTGTCCTTCATACCCCATTTTTTCTAAAATAGCTTTTCCTTTTCCATATTTATCGGTGTTGATGGTGACATTTTTGATACTGATATCAGATGTAGAGGGTTCCTCATCTTTGTATAGCCAATCCAGGATTGCTTTGTTGCTTGTTTCATCCTCTATTGTACCCTTTTTGACAAACCTTTCATCAAGAGTTGTGACTAGTAATGATGTTGGAGATTTGATCATAGATGGTTTACCATATGTTCTAGGAGATGGCATTAACTGTGATAGGTTAAGCAATTGCTCCATAGAATATGTTCCCATTGCTTTTTCCTTTAGTTGGACTTGCTCTTGGAATTCGTGTGAGAAATAAGTTTGTTGATCTAGTTTATCTGTTGATTGAATTTCAACAGGACTTATCTCTTTTTCTTTACCCTTCTTTTCTACCCATTTAGTAGTGATGCTTGGATGTTTGTCTTTGGATGATGATGCTTCCCTATTGTGTGGTGTGAAGGTATCTTGAGAGATCCTAAGGGTGTCACAATGTTGAGGATTATTGTAATCAACAGATATAGTCACCTGTCATCCATTTATTGGGAACTTCAAACATTGATGATATGTCGAAGGTACAGCCTGCATTTCATGGATCCATGGTCGGTCTAAGAGAATGTTGTATGTTATTCTTTCTCCAACACTTGACATGCGATATGTTTCATCATGGGCCCCACTTGGATGGGTAGCACAATCAATCCTTTAGACAATCTCTCTTCTTCATCATATGCTTTGATAGTCATTTTTCTGTGAGAATCAATAGCATCATCTAAATATCCTAGTGCATGGATTAAATTGAGAGTGCAAATATTCAGACCAACTCCCCCATCTATTAAGACTCTCTTGACATGGTGATTGTGGATTAAGACCTTAATATGGAGTGCAGTATTATGGGGATGGTTTAGTGAGATATCATCCTATTCGGAGAATGATAGACATTGTGGGGTAGTTTAATGTCCCACCATAGCTTGAAATTGACACACATCTAGATTCTTTGGTACCGTAGTGGCAACTAAAGCTTGTTCAAGAACCTCCTTATGTGATGGTGATATTTTAAGGAGCTCTAGTATCGATATCTGAGTAGGAATGTTTTGCAGTTGATCGACGATGTTATAGTGAGATGGAGGTGGAACTGAGTGTGTAGACCTAATGCCTTTTAACATGACCTTGGCTTGCCCCCTAGTCATTACATTTACTATTTGATGCTCTTGATGGTCTCTGATTTTTAAGACATTGATTTGATTATCAGAGTTTGATATGTTCAGGAGCAAGTCCAATGGAGTAGTGTTGTTGATTTTTGGTTCGTCAATGTTGTGACTAACAATGTGATCACTCTCTATTCCAGATAGAGAAAGGATTGTTGTGTCAAAGACATGGTTGATATTCTTCCCTTTGTTATTTGAAGATGACGATGCTCCTTTGTTATAGTTTGGCAAAGGGTCTTTGACAGCCAAGTGATCGTTTTTGTTTTGTGGTGTTTCCACATATGCTTTATTGTTCTCAATCAAATCTTGTATCACATGTTTCAACTCCATACAATCATTAGTTTTGTGACCCTTGTTATTATGGAAGTTGCAATAATTAGCGTCATTCCACCATGGTGGTTTGACCTTAGGATCCCAAAATTGGGCTTCCCAGGCAGTGATAAGGCCACTAGTGACTAGTTCTTTCATTGCTGATTCTATCATTTGGCCTAAAGGTGTGAACCTTCACCGATTTGATGGTTTCTGATATGGTTGCGTCTTTACAATCTCGTTGTTTTGTATGATATTTGACTTGAAAAGTTGATCATTGTTTTGATTCTTTGATGTAGATGCTGTCAAGTTAAATACCGGTTTGACATTTTGGGAATCATTTGATGTTTCATTAGTAGTTGTGGTTCGATTATTTTGCCAAAACTTTGGCTTATCACTGCTTGAGTATTTATTTGAGGAGTTATTTGTGTTATTCATTTTATCGTTGAAATGTTTGACAACTCATCGTTTGACTAATGCTTCCTCAATTTTTAGACCATTTTCTATGACTTTTTCGAATGTGGGAGGACATTGTAATTCAAGTCTATAACTCATTTCCTTCGTCAAGTTGTCAATGAACAACTCCATCTTTTCTTCCTTAGGAATGGATCTAGGATATCTGGAAAACAGGCATAGCCATCTTTGGAGAAAAGACAAGAACATTTCCCCCTTGTTTTTCTTTAGGTTATAAAGATCCTTTATTGTAACATCATGTTGGATGTTAAAGGAGTATTGGGAAATGAACCTGTTGACTAATTCCTCAAAATTTCTAATACTAGGTTGTAGTTTTGAAAACCACTCCATACATGATCCTCCAAAGATCCTTGGGAATAATCTCATTAAGTAAGTTTCCTCTTGGGAAAACTAGAGACTCATTGTTTTGAATTCCCTGATATGATCTATCAGATCCGTTCGTCCATTGTAATTATCGTACTTTGGGATTTCACAGTGCCTAGGGAAAGGTATCAGACTGACCGTTGCATCGAAAGGATAAGGACAAATGTCCTATATCACATAGTTTTGGTACTCCCTTTCCTCATATCCTATATTTGTTGTTGTAATAGTTGCATTTGAGATGTTAAAGTGGAAATTGGATCTATCATTTGTGTAGGTTGCAAAATTTTAGTCTGACTTGTGCTAGGTGTTTCCTTCAGATGGTTCACATCGAAGTCCTTGGGAAGTTTGGCACCTGATTTAGCCAACATCAAAATATACTTCTCCATATCTTGTTCTAGAATCTTTTCCATAAATATATGGAACTTGGGATCTTGTTGAGTTGCTTGGATATCCTCTAGAGTTATTTCATTCTTATCATTTCGGTTTAGATTGCTCCAAGGATTTTCCTCTGCCATTGCTTGGGATTTTAAAATTTCTTGCTCTAAGAGTCTCTGTTTTTGGGACCTAGTGAAGATTGGCATACAAATTTTTACCCTTTCTTCCTAAATGTTGATCTTATATGTTGGGAAAATGTCAATTGAAATTTTAACAAAGTCGAATAAGATGACTAATCTTATTGATGAGACTATATTAAAAATTTGATTACTATACTGGGTTTCGTGATTAAGGATGATAGTATCCTGATGATGAAATTTCAGTGTAGTAACTGATTGTGTATTTTGATTTTGACACTTGTGATTTGCAAGATCTTGTTTCAGTTGATTAGATGGAAAGTTTGTATAAACCTATCTTTTTTCAGTCGCTAGACAGTGATTCTGATAAAAAGAATCTTGATTCTAATGAGAAATTGTGGATAAAATGACAGATTGATTGACTGGTGAAAATTTTGAACTCTTTGTTTTAAAGCGCTGAAACAAAGGAAAAAAGCGTTGTTTCACAGAAGTGCTAGAACAGAGTTCTGAAGTGCTGAAACAGGTAACATAAGTGCTAAAATAGTGCACGAAAGTGCTGTAGAAATTGATGGAAGCATTGTTTTACAGAAGCGCTGAAATAGTGTATAAAAGCTCTATAGAATTTGATGAAAGCGTTGTTTTAATGAAAGTGCTAAAATATAGAATGTAAGTGCTGAAATAGTGCCCGAAAGTGCTATTTCATAGAAACACTAAAACAGCAACCAGAAGCACTAAAATAGGTTTCCAGAATGCTTAAAAATAGGATTTTAAGACTCTCTATTGTAAAATCTAATCTGGCCTTGTGGCATACTATATCAGGGATTGTGGAAGATAAGAAGGATGTATGCGCTAACTATAGCTGTGATACTGAGTGAGAGCTCTTCTTTGAAAGAAGGCTCGTGAATAGAGCAGTTCTACAATGTAATCTAATGTGTGATCCCTAGCAAAATCGTGATATCTATGAATGAATGTTCTATGTTGTAAGAAGAGTTTCCGATTTTGATATAGAAAATGTTGTTCTCTCAATTTATTTCTATAACCGAGAGGTTTCTTGGGTTTTGTAAATTTGATTTTTCTCTTGAGAAACGAGGTGGACTTCCACTTTCGAAGCATGGGGTTTTCTAATGTAACTTGACTTTGTTGTTTTCAGGATGATCTTAAATCTGATTTTAATGAATTTGTGAAAACACAACAAGCAATTGTGAATAATTTTTTTAACTGAATAGATCGTGTATGTTCAAGAATCACGAATGATTCTTATTGATTTTAACGGGTTGTTTTGACAATTGTACACAAATCAAATAGACTCACACTTAAGGACAAGTAGGTCATCATTATACTCATATCCCACATCTTGAATTACATTGACTCACACAGCCGTGTCACCCCCTAGAGGGTGCCCGTGTTTTTTTGTTTCTAGGTGCATACTCAAAGTGATGGAAGTGGATACCGAATTCCTTGAGAAAGCGGTCCTTGGTAATTATATGGTGAGTGTCTTGGGGGCTGATTCTTCCCTCCCCTTGCACTGTGAGTATGACAATGTATGGATATTGACTCAGCAAGAAACTACTCTATGGTTCGTAGATAGGGTTTCCGTGCGGTGAGGAAAATAGATAAAATCCCTCAGGAGACCTCCTAATCTTTAGAACAAAGATTTTGGGTATGGTTATCTTGCTCACTACCATCAAGTTGGAATTTCATCAAAAACTTACATTTTTATAATAGTGGGTTGGAAAACCTGGCTTTGGTTGTTCCCACTTAGGTCATTCCCATAGGGTGAGTACTTTTTCTCACTATGACAGGCCTGCTAAAGGATTTAATAAAGTGTAAATGACATAAAGTAAAAGTGAATCTGGCACTTTGGTCACCCAGTTAAGGGGAGAGCATAAGCCTAATCACCACAAGTGCAACATATAAGTTTGTCTTGTTTTAAGCCCAAAAATAATTTTTCTAATCTATGTGAGGGTGTTGCTTTACAGAAATCATGATGTTCTTTTTAACTTCTACTATAAGAATGTGATGACTATCCTAGGATTGATAGATTTTAGGAACTTTGAAGTGACTATCCTAGATTGATCAATTTTAGAAAACTTTGAAGTGACTATCCTAGATTGATCCATTTTAGTCCAACTGTGAATAAAAATAAAATCTGGCCACGGATGTGTCGAATCCAGATTGATTTTATAAAAGCGCTGGAACAGTCCACAAAAGCATTGAAAATTTTACCTAAAGCGCTAAAACACGCATGCACCGAAACAGGACACCGAAACACTGAAGTTTGTCATGGAAGCACTAAATCATGATTGCGTTGAAACAGTAGATGGAAGCGCTAAGGTTGAAAGCGCTAAAATATTTGACGAAAGCACTATAGTAACATGGAAGTGCCAAAACAGAGCACGGAAGCACTGTAGTTTTCCATGGAAGCGCTATAGTTTTTGATGAAAGCACTAAAAGAAAACACGTCATGAACCTACATAACACTTTCCAGAAAATCTGCAAAATTGGGGTTAATGCCCCACATTGGGCACCAAATTGCAAGCATGTGATTAGGTGTAAAGCAGAAAATACTTCTTAATAAGACATTATATCAAAGATTAAACAAATTGAATCAATTCAAAGCAATAATCAATTGAAAGCATCATATTTTTCTCTATCCTCAAGATTTATTAAATCAAAAATGGCTCTCAGGTCATGAGTGCACTATGATTGTTAAAATGACAATTGAAAGAATGAGATGGATACTAAGATAATGATATGGAATTGAATATGACAATACTAGAAGATAAATGAATTAAAGTAAGCATGGATTGACATGAAACAGATAATTGCAGCCATGATATTGAAGCTTGATTGCTGGATATTGGATGCTTGGATGCTTGAATGTTTGATGCTTAAGTGTTTGAATTCCTGTAGAGTAAGAGTGCATAAACTTGATTATCTGGCCCCTTTTCTTGTTTCAATGGGGCTTTATTTATAGATTTCCTGGCTATAGAAATGCATAGGGAAAGCTTTGAGAGGCTTGGATTCGATTTGGAAAATTGAATGGTGAGAGATGGAGGAGATTGAGAGAAAGATGGAGATTATCTGTACCCATGAAAATAGTAGGCAAGAGAAGAGGAAGGAATGATGGAGGAGGATTGAGAGATCAAATTCCAAATTTGTCTCCAATTTGTCTCCAAAACTTCCCGTGAAGTTTTAATGAATTAATTTTGACATATTTTAGACATGGTTTAGACATAGGATATCTAATTCATTTTTGAGAGAATATAGATGGAATATTCTTTGTGCTTTAATTCAAATATTTTTGATTTATTTAAATTAGCAAAAGAGGGATAAATAATTTAATAAAATGAACTATAGGATAGTTGTTTATTAAATTAAACAGAGGAAAATTGGAAATTAATCAATAAAGTGTTTTGATCTTTATTTAATTAATTTAGAATCGATGTGATAGAATAAAATAGGGATTTGATAATTAAATCAAACAAAGTATTTAATCTTGTTTATTTAATTAAGATGAATTTAAATGTGAACTATATAAATAGATATTTATATTTATTTGATAGTAGAGGAAATTAGGATAATTAATCAAATAATTTGTATTTAATTAATTAGATGCTTCAGACCAATTTTAGGTGCATGCAAATACTATTCTGGAGAGATTTGGTATGAATGATTGCAAGTAGCTAGTTGTTCTAGTTTTGTAGGGAATGAAGCTATTTGTTGAAGATTGTCTAAAATCTCCTACTGAGATGGAGGACATGGGCAAAGTTCCTTATGCTAGTGTAGTTAGTAGTTTAATGTAAGTGATGGCCTATACAAGGCTAGACATTTCCCAAGCCTTGGGAGTTCTTAGTCGATTTATGGCGAATCCAGGAAGGAAACATTGGGGTGCTATGAAAAGAGTGTTTAGATATCTGAGGGGCACTTCAAACTATGCTTTGTGTTACCATGGACATTTGATTGGATCATAGAGAACTCTCAACATTCATAGATATGTGGATCCTGATTGGGTAGGAGACATTGATAGTAGAAGGTCCACTAGTGGATATACTTTCATGTTGAATGGTGGTGCAATTAGCTGGATGAGAAAGCGACAAGTTGTAGTCACTTTGTCCACTATGAAGGTTGAGTACATGGAAGCAAATCATGCCTGTAAAGAAGAAATTTGGTTAAAACATTTGTATTCTAACACTAGGTTTGATGCAAGGCATATTACAATTTACTGTGACAGTCAGAGTGGTATTATTTTAGCAAATAATCCTACTTTCCATGGCAGGACGAAACATATTGATGTGTAGTATCACTTTGTATGAGATATGGTGGAGGATGGAAAGGTCTCTTTAGAAAAGGTGGATACTCTAGAAAATGTTGCAGATGAATTGACGAAACTAGTGAGCATAGACAAGTATAGGTGGTGTACCAGTTCGATGGGCCTTGGTGCCCATAAAACTCAATAAGTTTTTTGTGCTTTGGAGGTGTCAGTAATACCTTCGTTAAGTGGGAGATTGTTGGAAAAAATTCTTAAATCCTTACTGACGTGGAACTCCTGAAAGAGGAGTATTGCTAAGAACCTTGGAATGTCTTGGCGATGAACAACTATCTCAAAAGATCAAATTGTTGTGACCTTGGACCTGTCTTTCTGATGGAAGTCATCGGCATGACATGATCTATCAGAGTGAGTATCCAAACTCACTCTAACAGTAGAAGTCTTGGTGACATTGGCGTGAACCTGTAGTTGTCTTGGTGATACCAACATGACTAGAACAATCAAAGTGACATTACTAACTCATTTCGATGGCAGATGTTTGGGCGATGAAGATCATCGGGGAGACTCTTGGTGATTGAAGCATCGAGGAGACTTGTGTTGTCAGCTTGACCTCTTGATCTCCTGTTGATGGTGTTTCTCTCACCGATGGATCTGCTCCTAGTGAACGATCAATGTGACTCTTGCCTATATGCATGGTCTTAGTGTTTTTTGGGTCATTGGGGAGACATGAGTGTTTGATGTGACTTCCTAGTGTGTTGGCGATAGAGATTATCTTGCTAATGGTCTTGAAGATCGAGGAGACTTCACTGAAGTCTAAGTGATATGATTCGGTACCGTGTGCGATATCCTGTGGAAAGTTTGGCATTGGTTCGACACATTCTATTGTCTCACTAATGAGCGATAGATTTGAAATTAATTGACCAAGCGTTTGTCCTATGTGTTCTATCTTGGACCAATGAGCGATACAAAATGTGAACCGGTTGGACAGTTGAACTATTCTAATCATTTTCTTGTGGGAAACAAAAAAATAGCTTGAGAAATGGATGAACAGTTTGATCGAGGGTCTAGCCTGGTGGGCTTGGTTAGTCGAATCATCAGTGAGTGAATTCCATTGTATGCTGAATGAATGCATTGTAATAGTGTAATTCGATACAAGGTTGATCAGGGAAATGTTGCTGATATAGAATTATCATCTGAAAAGAAGAGACTATAACTTGTATTTAATTTGATTAGTATAATACAAGTGATTTGTCTTTGGTGTGGTGGGTTTTTCTCCCATAAGGGTTTTCCCACATAAATCTAGTGTCAATTGTGTTATGTGTTTATTTCTCAATTTTTTTTTTTCTTTCATGTGTGTCTTAATGAACTATAATTGTAAACATTAAAAGGAATATCTCTCTTCTCCTTTGAGACTTGGCATTAGGAATATTTTTTCCGCTATTCAATTTTTTCTAACAACAATGTGACCAACCTTGTAATATTTTATACACATGAATATTAATCCTTCATAGTCCAATGGCTACAACCAACTATTGTCGTTCATATTTAAGATAATTTCTACTGGGAGAGCTTTGAAGGTGTCCAACTCAAGTATAATCTTGAAAAAGTTTGTGTGGATGAAATCTTTTAATTTTACATCAATACATATAAAATTACCAAGAGTAATTCCAATAGTTGTGAGGCAAGATTCAAACCAGTAATGAAGGGGATGAATTGGAAGGTGAACCTAGATTGGCATGACTAAAAATGATTCAATGGTTGGATCAAATTTTGGGTGCAATCATTTTAAAATTAGTGTACTCTCTCCCCACAGCCATGTGGAATTGAGAATGGCATTCTTGTCATGCTTACTATAAAAAACAACAGTAAAAAATCCCTTTGTACTAGGATAAATTTCTAGGTTTTTTCCATGAGAGGAGGCCATAAATTAGAGATCCATTCATGCAACATAATAAGGCTAGGAAAAAATTGACTAAATCTACCAATTAATCCATTCTCAAAAAAATTCTACATATTAATGTAATTCCTTCAATGACACGACATCAAATTTTAGTTCCGAGGTTTTCTCTGAGCCATGACCAATTTTTTTGTCGGTTATACCTAAGTGGCTTGATTTCAAAGAGGCAATAGGAAAACGAGGCCTAGATCGAGGCTTTTCCAAAGATGCACCAAATAGAGGGGCATCCATAGAGTGTGCCTCACATCCCCGATCACTTTTGACGACTTCCAAAACTAAGAATTTTATGGTAGATCTAGCACCAAAATGCAATATGTTAGGAGTCTTAGTGGATCAATTAGATCCTCTAGCCACTCAAAAGCCCTCCTCAAACACAACTTAAGCACCATGGCAGCCAAGGAGTGGCATAGAGGGAGAAGAGTCCAATCTCTCTAGGGTTTACAGAACTGTACCCCCCAACATACCTTTGACCAGGGGATTAGAGACAAAGGTAACCTCCCTATTCTAGAAAACACCAACAAAAGCACCAAAATCACCCACACTAAAAACCCTTCCCTTTGGTAGCAACGTTGATTTTGTAACTTTCGACAACAATGAAATTTTAGAAGCTCAATTGACACAACATAATATAAATTAAAAAATATATTAAGGTTTGGGCCTTAGTGTTGTGCACTACAGGAAAGAAGCCCCACTAGTTCACCAAGGAGCCTACCCTTACCACCGAGGTAAGTAAACTCCATTGTTAACATGGTAGAGAGCAATCTCGCACAGTTCGAACCTTGGTTGATGGCTCTATAGGAAAGAAGCCCCACCATTTCACGAAAGGGTCACCCCTAATTTATTATATATTTTAGTATAGTATAGAGTTTAATAATAAATAATATCAATTTTATTGTTAATTAATACAATAAATAATATTTTTTTGGGAAGTTAATCCTATTGGTTAGTTTGTAGGTGTATGAACGTGAATTTGCACCCCTAACACAAACTCCCTTTTTACCCCCTTACACTTTAGAAAACTGAAAGTGAAGGTTTAATTCCACTTAATCCTGCTACTTGCATTCTAATTGGGGCCTGGTTTGTGTGTTGGTGGGGCCATTTCTGTCGGGGACACTCACGCGACACGCAGATGTTCATGTGGTGCGCATAAATTTGTGCAGTGTGCTTATGTCCTTATCAGATTCCTAGGACTAGAGACTAGAGAGGTGTTACATTTTTCATTGGAAGTCAAGAGTAACGTCCCTCTTCAGCTGGCCAACCCAAATATGACCATTTTTCACATTCTCCTTCACAATCTTCACTCTTTCATCCATTCTCAAGTTTGGATGGATTTTGGCAAGATATTGAATCCATACCTTCACATTTTCTCCACCATTTCCAAGCATTCATAAGATTTGTAGCAACACCCCTCAATCTATTACAGCAATCCACTACTCAATCACTCCAACATGGTGAGCACAAGATAGACACCATGACAACAGAGGCTTGAGTCCCTCTCATTCTCTCCTCCACAAGGCTTGAGTGCTTTGGACAAAGGTGGTAAGCTCCTCTAATCTGTCCTATTGTTTTCAGTTCAGTAAGCATGTACTTCTTGTAGTGTTTTTTATTTACGTATCTTGTAGTTCCTTTCTTTATCTTCATTCCTATCATTCAAAACTTGGCTATCTATGGAAGTGGAAACACCAAGACGGGGGTTTGACTGAGGTAGGCCCCTATACATCCCCAACAATTTCTCCCTTTATTGTGTGTAGGTGGAGATAGTTTGAGGAAATATGGCGAGGAAGATATTCTACGATATCATCTTCATCACCCTCTCAGTAATATACCTCTTTTATCACTTTTGTATTTACATTTCTCTCTTCTTAGTCTCATTCTTTGCTTCCCGAAATTGTTAGACTCGACTATCAGTCCTTTCTCAGGATTCCAACCTTGTCTTTCTATTTCTTTGGTCGTACGGACTCTAGCACACCTATGAGACGTCAGTGTGTCGTGTTGTTGTCCTAGAACCGTGCTTTTGTCCTCAGATAAAGAGCTACCTAAGACATAGAGTTGACTATAGAAAAGAGACTTGTTTGGTCTTCCTGCAACTCCTAGGATTACATAGTGATCAAAGGACATATAGTCCTCATCATTCTCATCCGTTTCATCCTAACCTTCCTTTGAACTAAGGTAAGTTAGGGCAGCCTTTCTACTCTTGGCCTTTTGTGACATGGGGCCTTGCAGTGGTTGGTCCCCCTCTCTTACATTTTTGGTGAACCCGACGTGAACCATTTTGGTTCCATTTTCCAATATTGAAAGATCCTTTCCTCGCACCCTAGGAGTTTTTTAGGTGTGTGTGTTATGAGTATTTTTCCTCGCAACCCAACCTGCGACCCCTAGTAGGTGTAGTTTGAAGGTTACAAAGTATTGTTTAATGAAACCTTAATTGGGTCACTACCTTATCTTGTAAACCTTAGGAGGCTCTGTAGAAGTACCATCTTTTGTGTGTGATGGCATCTTTCCTTAATCAACCTATTCCCTCTATGTAGACTATGAGTAGTTTTACTAGCACAAAATTCACCTCATAGAACCTGGTGATGGGCTTTAATAGGGAACCATCTCCTCTTTACATTCCTATGAGGATAAATGGGAACACTATAGCAGGTGTTCTCATTGATCTAACATGACAAGTGAATATCATGATTGAGGAGATCATGTTGATTAAATTCTAGCATAAATATGGGTATGATGCACCTGAAAGTACCATTCGCACACACGATGAACTTTTCATACCTCCTATATGGAATGTTGTCCTTTTATGCCTTGCATAACCACCCCATCTTTTGCCTTCATCAAAATGGGTCCCTCTTTGTTATTTTGTACTTAGTTATTTTTGAAAACAAAGTTTGGTGTCTAGTTTTGGTCAATGCTTTGTTTTTCTTTGGTTTCTATGTCAGAACCAGAACCGGAACAGAATTGGGTTCTAAAAGTTCCTTTGAAACTTGTTTTGGTTTCCATCTCGATAGTCTTTTTTTTGTATCTTTTTTTTGTTTTCATCGGAACCAGAACCGGAGTGAGTGCTAACTTAGTCTTTACCAAAAATTGCAAAATCATAATCAACTCCAATCCCACCTTTGCTATTTTGACTTTTGGTTTTTCTCTTGTCTTTTTGTTTAGTTTTGTTATGTCAGTCTTTGGTTTTACTTTTTGTGTTTTGTTTTGTTTTATGTTTAGTTGATGGACCCGGAACCCGAATGGGAATGAAGTTTAGAAATTTCAAAAAAGGTTCGAACTTCAGTTTCTATTTTAGTTCCGTCCCCGCCACTTTTTGCTTCACTAACTTTTTGACTGAAGTCACACAGTTGTGAAGTGTTGATTCACTTTCAGTTCCGACGCCTCCTTAACTGCATGTTAATGCATTAATGACAACTGCTCGTGTAGGTAGAAATATTTAGTTTTACATTCATATAAGGATTAAATGAGTCATTATTATCATTATTAAGAGATTGAAGATCACAAAAGAGCAGCGACAGAGGTTGTTCGAGAAAAAGGATTGGAAGAGGAGAAGATTGTTGCGATCAAATTAGTTCAGAAGGTAAGTTATGTTCTTGTGTATTCAAAGTAGGTATTCTTATTGTTGTTATTTGTTTTATTTACTATTGCGTGTTTTGTATATATGTTTTCCCGTGTCTGGAATCATGTTGTTTTCAAATGATTTTAGGTTTCTTGGCATGTTTGTTTGAATGATTGTTTTATTTTGTTGATCTGATTGTTTCCTTGTTTTTGTTTCTTTTATTTTTAGTTCTTTTTTATTTTAGGGCATGGTCGCTTTCAAGCTTTAGTCGTGATTGCGTTGTGCTGATTTGGATTTACAGTGAGTTGATTTAAGTTTAGGTTTTTAAATGGTGGTTAGTTAGATTAGAAATCTATAGTGAGGTAGATTAGAGATTTTACAATGAGTTAGGGTAAATTGATTCATCATTTTTTTACTTAGAATTTTTGTTGCATTTGGCATTCTGGTAAATGGCAAGATTTAAAATCCGTGCCCTAGTTTTTATTGTGTTTGTTAGATTAGGGTTTCGTTGGTCTCTGTAATCACTTCAAAAATGATTAAAATATGATATCTAAGGATATACCGTCATTCCCTATGGTCATATGAATGTAGTGTTAAGCCCTTTTTCATTGTTAATGACCTGGGTTAAATCGTGAAGTTGTCGGCTGATGATGATGTCATGGTCTATCTAGGTGGAGATGGGATCAGAATCGATCTAGAACTTGAGAATTTTGTTTTGTAAAGATATTGATTCCATTTCCATCCCATGTCTAGCTCTGTGCATAATGAGAAAATCTTCTTTCAAGATAACGATGATGAAAATGGAAGCAGAGGTGGAATGGAAATAGAATATGAAAGAATGAAAATTTGGAGAAAACCAAATCCATTTTTCATTCCGATCCCAGTTCTGATAACCTCCTCGATTATGACTCTGAGCCCGTTCATTATTAGAGAAATTTCTATATCGATTTTGGCTCTGAATCCGGCAGATTTGTAAAAAGGGGACTATTTTAGGTTGTGTTTCTACTTGGTTTCACCTTCGGTGCATATAAGGAAGGTTTCTATGATAATTTTTAAAGATCTAATTAGAGGTTTTTGTTAGCAGGAAAGTTGAAAGATGTCAGGAACATCAGGGGAACCTACTCGGACAGACCAGCCTACAGAAACATCAAAGGTAGCATCAAAACCAAAGAAGTTAAAACCAGAACAACTACCTTATACCTTGAGGTATAATCATGCAAGTCCGGTTGTGAAGATGAGCAAGGTGGAATCAGATTGGTCGGATATCACTAACACTAATTTAGGTCAATTCAATTTTGAAGAGTGGTATTCAAAAGTGTTTGACAAGGATATTACATTGACTACAGAAAGAATTGTCAGCTCTGGGTTAGCTCATATCACTTTGTTTCCTATATCTATCCAGTGCCTAGAGTTAATCATGACAGTAGCCAGTGCTTACAATCCTGCTACAAGACTATGCATGGATTCACAAGGCAATGTGGTTATTAATCTCACTCCTCAAGCATTTCAGAGTATATTTGATGTTCTAGGTCCAAAGAACTTAGTGCAATTGAATGAGGTGGAGGCCTTAGAGAATTACAATAAGTATAAGCAGTTGGATAAATCTCACTTGAACAAGAAGTGGCTGACAAAAGAAAAGAAATCTCTATCCAAGCTTCTAGACCAGCCAAAGAGGGCAGATTTCTATGAAGAGATATCAAGGTTGATTGTGATGTTGTCTAGGGTGTTTGGGAAGAGGGATGCATTTAGTTTCAAGGAGTGGATGTTCCCTTTTATTCAAAATATTTTGAAAGGATAACAATAGTTTGATTGGTCAATGCTTGTCTCTGATGCCATATATGATCAGTTAACAAGGATTAGAGAAACCAAGTGCTTCTTTATGACTTCTTACATTGTTTATGTAGCAGCAAGAGTGGGTGTTTTTCTAGGTTTAAATAGAGTTGGTATAATGGGAGCCTTGGATGGGCAAAAGAAGGTGTAGGAGCACTATGATCAATTATCTCTTCAGGTTGTTGAGGCTCATTTCAGAAGAGTCAATGATGCATTTTTATATGTGATCATTAACCAATTGAATGGAGATGCAGGATATCGGTTGAGCCAAGAAGCTATGGCTTTCGTTGCTGAATGGGGATGTTGGTATATCCAATACCCTAAATTTGCATACTTCAGGTTATATGGTTTTGAAGGTCACCCACACTTGCTTCCAAGGTGCTGCAGTAACAGAATAGTGCTTATGGAGTTTGTGTATCAGGCTATGGGAGTTAATGCTAGGTTTGGGATCAAGCATAAAACTGGATGTCACAAATTTCTCATGAAATTGGGTGAATATAGTTGTCAACACTTGAAGGTGGAAAAGGTGGTTTTTAATGAGTTGATACAATTGAAATTGGGATTGTATACAACTCATAAGTATTTTGACCCAAAGAAGAAATTGTATTCTTTATTACCTTCAGTGTTCACTAGACATTTTAATTTGTTAGAAGACTTTTGGAGTGATCGATAGGATGAGTATGATTTGAGAAAGAAGAACTATGAAATATTGTCGGTTGCACTCATGGTAGAGCTAGGTATAAAAGAGAACATTCTTGACACCTTGGTGAATGATGGAATTGTATTGGATCCATCATATGAAGCTTTAAACGTTGGCACCAAGAGTCTGGATCTGATTGACTGGGATGCTGAGGAGACCATTGATATCAAGAAGATAGGAAGGCAAGTATTGGATAGGAGCATGCAATGGTTGGTACTAAGAACTCAAACTCCTCAAGAACTAGCTCCGAAGAAGGGTAAGGGGTACAAGAGGATTAAAAAGAAGACACCTCCCAAAGAGCCTTTGGAATTGTTTTCTCTGGACATTGAAGAAATAGAACTTGAGGTGGTCGATGATGAAGAAGAAACACAAGAAGGAGATGTTCCAGTTGGAGGATCTGCTATTTCAACACCTATATTAGGTGAATCATCCACTCAATCCCCAATTACAAGAAAGAAAAGTAAAGAAATTCAAGAAGGAACCCTTCATAGCATGGCTGAAACTGTTAAGGGAAAAGGAGCGGAGGAAGAAGTTATTGAGGTTGAAACGGATTCAAATGATACTTTATCAAAAAAAGATTTGCAAGAAAACATACCTTTGGAGGAGGGTATTGAGCGCATTTTGACACAAGAGTAACAATGGAAAATGTTTGAAGATGCTACAAGAGATTTTGATGCAAGGGTTATAGTTGAGAAGCAAAAGGAAATGGATGCTAAGATGCAAGCTGATGTTAAACTTCACCAACAACAATTAAAGGCAAAACAAGACAAGGGCAGCAACTGATGAAGTAGAGAAGTAAATGAGGCAAGGAGAGCATGAGCTCAAGGTCAAAGCAGAAAATGACAAGTTAGAATTGATACAAAAGATCCATGATCTTGAGGAGGAGAAAGGAAGAAACTGGAGGGAAAAGGAAATTCTGGTTGCTAGGTTGAAACTTGCAGAAGAAGCTCGACAAAAAGAGGAAGGAGTAGAAAAGATAAGAGAGGAAAAAGGGGCCGAAGAGCTGATTAGGAAACAACAAGAAGAAGAAGCCGAAGCTGAAAAAATTAAGACTTTGGAGGCAGAAAGGTTAGAAAGGGAAAAGCTAGAAGCCTTAGAAAAAGAGAAATTGGAAAGGGAGGCTCTAGAAAGGGAAGCTTTAGAAAAGGAAAGGTTGGAAAAGGAAGGAGTAGAGAGAAATCAGTTGGAGGAAGAAAGGTTAAGGAAAGAAGAAGAAGATAAGAAAATAAAAGAACAAAGAGATAGAGAAGAGGCTGAGAAGTTAGTACAAATCCATATACTACAGGAACAACAAGAAAAAGCAAAGGTTGATTCTCAACCTCAGGAAAATGTACAGCCACCTTCTATAGTTATTTCTTCTTCCATGATGACTACTGCTCCAATTGCTTCTACATGGATGAAATTAGACCTGCAGAAAAGGGAAAGAACACCTCCACAACCTCTCAATTGGGAGGACATGATGAAGGGAATTGAATAGGAAAGGCCTAAGAAGAAGGCTCGAATTATACATTCTACCAGACTCATAGATAAAGGGGAGATAGTTGTTGAATGTGCCATGCCTATGATAGAAAAGGAGGTAGGGGATATGCAGCTAATAGACTATTAGCTGAGTATGGTCAATTTGGGAAGACCCGCTAGAAATCAGCAAATGAATTTGATTGATGTAGTGGCTTCAACAAATAAATCAAGAATGATAAAGGACAAGAAAAAGAAGGATGAGCTTAAGGTTCAATTGGATCAGTTGCATTCATTCTTGAAGAGTGTCTCCTCTCCAAGGTCACAACAAGTTGCAGCCATTGAGACTCCTGTTTTGTTAAGCAAAAAGGAGGTAGATTATTTGGTGCAAGTTAGAGGTAAGGCGGAGATGGTAGACAAATGGATAGACAAATTGAACCGAGAGGTAGGTGAGGTTTTAACAAAAGGATTTGAAGCTTACAAAGAGGCAGAAGGAGTAATAAAAGATATGCATCAATACATTGAGGCATCAGAAAAACAAGAAGAAGAGTATAAGGAGTATAGTGAAAAGTTAGAAAAGATAAATGCATTGCCTCTAACTACTCTTTTAGAATAGTCTATACTTGAGGATGATAACAAAGATTTTGTGGAGAAATTTTTTTGCATACTCAAGTTTAGGATTGGATTTTTGAGCAAACACAAGGATGAGATTCAGGAAGCAGTTAATAATTTGACTGAACAGTTGGAAGAGTTGGAAGCAGTCATGGCCATATTTGTAGATGTGAATGTAATGACAAAATATGGCATGCCTTTGAGTTAGGTTAAAGAGAAATGGAATGAAATATTTCAAGAACTCATGCAAAAAGGGGATGATGCAGAAGAGTCAATATTGGATCGGGTAATGGACGTTAAAGAGGAAGTAAAAGTTGCAGGAAGAGAATTGACAAAGGTGAAAAGTATGAAAGAGTTTGTTGCAGTTGAGTTGGATTGGATCAAATTTGAAGATGACTAGATTGATGGGCCAGATATGGATACTTTACATCAAGTCTTCACCAAGTACGATGAGTTCATGGTAGATCCAGCTTCGCATGCATGAATCCTTGCATGCTGCATGCATGAATTTTATCTTCCTTACATGCTGCATGCATACAACACTGACAGTCTTGGGGGCGCATGATTTCTTTTCTTTTCTTCTATCTTCTATTTTTAGTTAAACTGGGCGTCTAATGTAAGAACTCAAGATCAAATTGATCTAAGTTTCCAAGAAAGTTGTTCCTAAAAAGGTGGAAAGCCTAAAATAGAAGTGAAGTTCAGACGTTTTATATATCTATAAATACTAGATGGGTATCATATTATAAAGGTTAGCTAATTGAGAATTAGATTGGCTTACCTAATGCTAGGAGATAAATTTTTGTAGTGATTTTACAGAGATACATTGTACTTGATCTTGATGATGAATGAATGTGTGTTGTTTTGAAAAGTCCTTGAATTATTTGTGATATGTGATTGTGAAGTTAATTAAGCATCTAAAATGTATACAGTGGTATAGATTACACTATAGATTGTGTCATCTTATGGTTTTCTTGATCTGATTGGAAGAACATTCATTATTGAAGATATATGTCTAGATGATAGATAAATTTGATTCATATTTACTGGTTTTACCCTTTAATCTATCTTTTTCTTTTGTTTGAAACCCCATTGATTACTAAAAATAGTTTGGTATGATGAGTCACCGCTTGAATCCTTTACCAACACAGGCCCCTTGAATATTACAGTTGCATGAACCAATTGAGTGACACCAGACAGTTGAGAGCCAACTACCAGGACCTTGGGAGTTAGGCCACTACATATTGTCCTTCTTTTTCGGGAGAAATAGAGTAGAAATATTATGTTTTAATGTTGTTTGTGTCATTTTAACCATCAACAGATGTTGGTGCTAGAAGTAGGGCCTGAAAGGACAAGCTGGCTCATAGAAGATCTTTTTCACCAAAGGGATATGAGAGGGTTCTCAGATCCTCTGCTAATCATGAACTATTTGAAGAACTTCAAACCCCGGTTAGAGCTAGACCCCATGCTTGTAGCGTAGAGATATCTACGTTACCAGCACCACTTACTCCACTGGGATTTCCTCCAAATCCACCTACACCACCCCTAGTTTGACCTACATCACCACCAATTCAGCCTGTAATACCACCTGTTCAACCAATCCCACCAATGGCTTAGTTTGTGAATAATCCCTCCCTGTTAGGGACTATTCCTGGGGGATTCCATGATTTACCAAAGAACCCAAAGAAGTTCTATCCAAAATACATGCATGGAGAATCAAGAAGTCCAAAGGAACATATACAAGCATTCAAAGATGCCTACACACAAGAATAGGTTGCTCATCAAGATTTGGTATGCAGACTGTTTCCCTACTATTTAGGAGATATGGCATATAATTGGTATCTAAATCTTCCCCAAGGATCTATTCTAGGTTGGATAGATTTAGAAAATGCTTTTATTAATCAATTCAGGGTTTATGTTGACCCTACAATATTATATCACCAATTTTCCACCATAAGGAAGGAACATCATGAACCATTGCCCTTGTTTAACACTAGGTTCCAAAGGATGTATCGTAGGCTACAAGAGCATTACTTAGTGCCAGAGGGTGTGGCCATACAAGCGTATCTAAGAGTTGTTGATCCTTTGATTGGCCTGTTCTTGCAAAGAACTTATCAATCTGATCAGATAGACTCTCTGTCTAAAATTTAGCATTTGGCTATCAAATTGCAATAGCAAATAAGTCTACAACCACTAGGTTTAGGAGAATCTTTTCCTCCTATAAATTATCAGATGCCTAATCCACCATTATATAACACTATCCTAGGGACATCTTATTCCCATTATGGACTGGTATCTGAGTTGCAAGCTCCACCAATGGTGCCCTTCTTTGGCAATAACATGCATGATTCCACACATCAACCACAACAGAAACCTCAAAGTCAATCACAACAAGGGGGAGGATCAACCCATGTCCATTCCCCATCCATAGTTCAAAATGTGCAGAATGATCAAACTGTTCAACTTACAAGTGAAGTAGAGACTCTCAAAAAGACTCTCTCTCAGATGTCAAATGACATGGCACAGCTCAGGCAAAACCCTCCCAATAATCAAAAGCAAAATTACAACAATCCGAGAGGTTATAACTATCGGGGAAATTACTCTAATCAGAACACCAATAGGAATTTCCAAAATCAAAACTCCTCAGACCAGAATTATCAAAATCAGAATAGAGGATATAATCAAAGGCTCAATAACAACAACAACAATAATAGCTAGTGGAATACTGGGCCTAAAAATGGGGGAGTTCCCCATAATTATCAAGCAGGTGAAGAAAGACCACATACTGCTAATGTTGCTGATTTGAATTTTATGAAAAATTGGTGTAGGCTGCATGATACAGCAACCCATTCTAAGATTAATTGCCCAGAAATGGAGAAGATTGTGAAAATTGCACAAGTTGATTCCCATCCTCTAGAAGGAAATTCCAATCAGGATAATGGGTCAGTCAACACTGCCATGACTTATGAAACCATTGAAGAAAAGTATCAATTCCCTATGCAAGGGGATGATGAGCTAGAGGAAGATGTCTATGATGCTCAAGCTTTCCAATATAAGGGTGGTCACTTTCTGAGGAACCAGAATAAAGGGCCATTCACTATGTCTACACCCCCAAACAACATGATTCCACCAAATCAGAATGCAAATAACAATCCACCCCCACCAAAGGTGCCTTTTGATTCTCAAAATAGAGGTAATCAACCTTCTTTTCCTAAGTATCAAGTTAGGAATGATTCGGAGTTTGACTTTGTTGTAGATTTACAAAGGCAGAAGACATCACTGTCTTTCTTTGATATCATGAAGTGGTGCCCAGCTCAATAGGAGGTGGTATTAAAGGATTTGGAAGAGGTAGATCGCCTAAAAGGGAAAGGTAAAGTGACTCTCGCAAAGGAGACACATGCAACTATGTATAAAGGTAAGACCAGTACCCCACCTTTCCTTTTAAGTTTGAGAATCTTTGGAAAGAACCTACACAATTGCTTATTAGATTCTGGAGCATCAGGGAATGTCATATCATTTTTGATTTGTAAAGAGTTAGGATTGAGTCCTATTCCAACCAATAAAAAGGTGATTCAGTTGGATAAAACTGAAGTCAGTGTTGTAGGTGAGTTGAAGAACATGCATGTGCAAGTTGGATCAGACCCAAGGATCTAGACTTAATAGATATTCAAATAGCCGATATCCCAAAAACTTATGGTATGCTTCTAAGTTGAGAACTAATGCAAAGCATAAGGGGATATCTATCCTTGGATTTCTCACACATGTGGTTACCATGGAAAGGAGTGGCCACACATATAAGAATTGAGAATGAACCTAGGCTCAAACATATGATTACAAAATATGATGCTCCAAATGAGGTAGCATTCTTTGAAATTGAGATAGGTGTTTACAAACAAGAGGAAGTTCTTACATTGTCTGTAATCAGTCCTCAAGATACTTCACTTTTGGAGCATAGTGATCCCATGATCTACATCAACCAGCAGGTTTTAATAAGGAAATTACAACAAGATAGGCTTGTTTTAGGAGAAGAAACTGACTTGAGTAGTTTATTACTTCCTAACTGGTGCAGGATTCACTATCACAACCATTCGGAGTTGACATGTCAGTCATGCCTAGATATTCTAAGTCATATAGATCAGCCACAACAAAAATTCCATGAGGAATCCAAGACTCCCATCAATGAGTTCTCTTTCAAATTTAAGGATGCTACCATCATGACTCAGATTAACCCTTCTTAGAAGGAAAATTCCCCATCTATAGAACAAACTCCATTGTTATGTTCTAAAATTCAAGAAGAGACTAAGGTAGCACAATGCCTTTTCAATCCACCTACCTCGGATGCTTTACCAATGCTAAAAGAGTTGATGAAAGATGAATTAGATGGTAAATCAACCCAAGAAATCACTCAGGAGATAGTTGTTGAACAAATTGAGGACCTAGGGAAATCATTAACTGAGCTTCTCCCCAACACAAATTTCGATAAACAACAAAAGTTTGAGCTGCCACACATCTTAAGTGAGTCCTTCCCTATTGCTTCTAAAAAGAAAGAGCTCCCAGCTAAAGACCAATTATGGACTCTTAAATTTGATGGTTCTAAGTCTAAAGCAGGAAGTGGAGCAGGAATTGAACTAACCAATCCGAAAGGAAAAACTTACTTTGCTTCTTATAAATTGTAGTTTGGTCGCACTAACAATGTGGGTGAATATGAGGCACTTGCAAGAGGGCTCATATTTTCTCATAAGAAGAAGGTAACTGCTCTTATAGTGATGGGAGATTCTGAGGTAATTGTGAAATAGGTACGTAGCCAATACACATGCCATAACAAAAGATTGGCTGCATATAGGAATAGGGTTTGGAATTTAATAGAAGATTTTGATGCCTTTGGAATTACTCTCATTCCAAGGGAAGCAAATCAAATAGCAGATGCTCTTGTTGTTGTATCAAGTACATTAGAGCCTATGCAAGACTCAAATCTGAAGAGGTTTTCAGTAGAATTGATTTCAGTCCCAGCAATCCCTGACAATGTTAGACACTTTCAGGTATTTAATGATGATCAGTATATATTGGCCTTTTTGGAAAATTCTAATGTTTTTGAAGGGCAGATAATTGATGATTCTGATAGAGATCAAGGAGACTGGAATCCAGAAAGTGACAGTGCAAAAAGGATACTAGATTTAAAGAGCAATAACATTCCTAAAGGGATGATAGCATTAGAAAAGATATTTGATTCAAATCCACAAGCTTATCAAAGAGTGCCTACAAAGAGTGAGGGAGGTAAGTATGAAAAAGTTAATTTGACTCACTCAGGCCCAGAAAGGAACGTTCTTATATGGAAGACCTGTCCTCAAGAAATAAAGGATGAGATAATAAAGGTCTTGAAGTAGAATATTGAAGCAATAGCTTGGAGTTATGATGACTTGGAAAATTTTGATACATCTGTCATCACACATACAATTCCTCTCAAGCCAGAAGCCAAGCCATTTCACCAAAAGCAACACCCGGTCAATGCATTAATTGAACCTCTAATTCAAAAGGAGGTACAAAAAATTTTGTCTGCAAGAATAATCTTTCTAGTTAGACACTCTACTTGGGTGGCTAATCTAGTTCCTGTAAGGAAAAAGAATGGTGAAATAAGGTTATGTGTGGACTTTAGGAATTTAAATAAAACCACGGAAAAGGACAACTATCCATTACCTTCCCTTGATGAAGTATTGCAAAAGCTCAATGGATATCAGATGATGTCTTTCTTGGATGGGTATTCAGGATACAATCAGGTCCTTGTAAGTCATGAGGATAGGATGAAGACTGCTTTCACTACAAAGTGGGGGACGTTTACTTACAGGAGGATGCCTTTTGGTCTTATTAATGTTGGTGCTACTTTTCAAAGAGTGATGGATGTAGCTTTTAAGGATATAATAGGGAAATGTATAATCATCTATGTGGATGATTTGACCATCTTCTCTAAGAGTAGAGAAGATCATGTCACTGATTTGGAAAAGGTCTTGAAAAAATGTATCAGTTATGGTGTCTCTCTTAACCCAAAGAAATGTGTATTTGGAGTTTCTGAAGGGAACCTTTTAGGACACATCATATCAGAGGAGGGAATTTCCATAGATCCTGACCGAGTGGAGGTCATTTTGAAGTTAACAAAACTAGGAAGTAAGAAGGAGATGAGGTCTTTCTTTGGAAGGATCAATTTGCTCAGGAAATTTATAACAGGGTTTGCTGTGATTGTCAAACCACTTAATGAAATGATGAAGAAGGATGCAAAGATTGAATGGAGTGAAGAGGCCAAATCTAATTTCATGTAGATCAAACAAGCTATATCTGAGGCACCTATTTTAACAAGTCTAGATTATTTAAAGTCCTACATTTATTCTCTTGCTTCTAAACATTCATGTGCAACAGTTTTAACACAAAGAATAAAAGAGAATGAGGAGAGACCTATTGCTTTTATGAGCTCTCCATTTAAGAATGCAAAAGTAAGGTATTCATCAATAGAAAATCAAGCCTTTGCATTGGTTAGAGCAGTAAAAAAGTTTAGGCATTACATAATCAGAAGTCAAGTTATGGCTATAGTCCTAGATCCAGTTGTAAAGTCCCTCTTAATGCAAAATGAATTAGGGGAAAGAAGAGGGAAATGGATGGCCATATTACAAGAATTTGACTTGGAGATTCACCCAATGAAACTTGTTCGAGGCCAAGGTTGTCAAAGGCAATGGCAGAAGTAGACAAAAATATTACTTGTCAACAATACACGGTTCAATCATTCACGAAAGATCCCTGGTATATGGATTTAGTTTTCTTCCTCCTAAATAACAAGTGTCCAGAAGGAATGAATGCTACTCAAAGGAGAGAATTGAGGATGAAGATCTCTCATTATATGCTCAAAGGGGGATCAATCTACATGAAGAATTTTCAAGAAATATATCTACGTTGCTTGGATCAGCAAGAAGCTAAGCATGCCATAAGTGAATTTCATGGAAGGCATGGGACAGGACATGGATCTACTGATGCTTTACCTCATTAGATTTTAAGATTAGGCTACTATTGGCCTTATGTGTTTAGAGATGCTCATCAACATTGTAGGACTTGTCATGTATGTCAAACCTTTGCACCTAGAGAAAGAAATCCTGCAATGCCCCTACAACCAGTATATGAGGTAAGGCCATTTGCCCAAGGGGCACTTGATTTTATGAGTTTAATTAATCCAAATTCTTCTGCAGGGCATAAATTCATCTTGACTACAATGGATTATTGCACATATTGGATAGAGGCCCTGTCTTGCAAGAATAGTACCACAGAGGTGGTCATCAAGTTTCTAACAGAAAACATCACAACCAGGTTTGGAGTTCCATTTGCTCTGGTCTATGATAACAGTCCTGCCTTTTCTTCTGCTGGGTTTATTTCATGGGCCTATGAACATAAGATTGTGTTAAAATATTCTTCCAATTATTATCCTCAGGGGAATGGAGTGGCTGAGTCCACCAATAAGAACTTGTTGGAAGTTATAAGAAATTTATTAGAAAGAAACCCTAGGGATTGGCACACCAATTGAGATTTTCCTTATGGGAAAATTGAACCAGAATCAAAGCAGCCCTAGGGAATTCACCTTTTAGGTTAGTCTATGGCCAAGATCCAATCTTCCCCATTCATTTACAAATACCTGTTCTAAAGTTTATGCAGGAGTTTTATAATACAGATGATAGGATTGAGGTTAGACTGCTTAACTTATTAAATATGGAGGAACAAAGAGATGCTATTTTGCAGCAATTCTCTAAACATCAAGCTGTTGTTAAACATTGGTTTGACGAAAGAGCTAAGATAAAAGCCTTTAGAATATTAGATTTGGTGTTATTATGGGATAAGGCTAAAGTAAAGAAGGGAGATCACCAGAAGTTCGATAGACTCTGGTTAGGTCCCTATCAAATAGCTGAAATCTTAGGTGATAATGCTTTTCATTTAAGTACCTTAATAGGTGAGCCTATTCCATTACCATTTAATGGTCAGTTTCTCAAGCACTATTTTGGTGCATAGAAAGTTTGATGTTTTGAAAAAAAAATGTGTACTACACTATATCATATGTAATTAAGTTTCTGTTTAAGTTTTAGTTTTTAGTTTTTAGTTTTTAATTTTTTGTTTTGGATGTAGGATTTTGTTTTGTTTTGTCTCGTTTCATTGGGGATTCTCATTTTGCTCATCTCAAGTTAGGGGGTTGTTATTCAAAGTATACTATTGGTACTAGGAGATAAATTGGTTTAGGTATTCTCATCATAGTCATTGAAAAGGATTTCATTCAAAAATTATGTTTTATGATCATTCTAATTTGGCTTGGAAAAGTTATTAAGGATAGAAGATTTAAATGTGAATATCTCATGAATTGTGATCAAAGATCTGTCACCAAATTAGAAAAAAATCTGCATGAGTAGGTGCCTATTTGTTTTAGAATGACTCTACCTTTGATTCAAGTGAAAAATCCGATTCCAATATTATCACGAAATCCATTGTAGTTCTCAACACGCATTTTAGATTCACTGAATCTGAGTATTTGAGAAAGATGCATAAAATAATTTCCACAAGTGAAGTAAAAAAAAGAAAGAAAGAAAAAGGCAAGCTTAAATATCAAGTGGGTAATTAAGTATCTCTATCGAGGCTATGGACACCTAGCTGGTAGTAGAGAAATGCTTTGAGAGAACTAGAGGCATCTTCGTCAGGGCTATGGACGCCTATCTGGCAGTGGAGCAATACCCAGGATTTTACTGCACAATAGTTAAAGGACTCGACCTATGTAGCTTGAATTTTAGGTATAGTTGTTCACAAACAAAGAAAGTATCTACAAAGAATGATTCAAAATATAAGCACACACTCAGATTTAGGAATAACTCATGAACACATAGCATCTAAGATTCAAACTCAAACTTATCCTACATATATCTGATCTTATTCAAGATTAAAGTATTTATAAGCCAAGTAGTTTTTGGGTGACTGAAATTTTCTTTGGGTATTTTGGAAATGGGTAAACCATTTTCCAAGTCGAGTCACCATTTTTTATGCCTTGCATAACCACACCATCTTTTTCCTTGGTCAAAATGGGTCCCCCTTTATTATTTTGTACTTATTTGTTTTTGAAAACAAAGTTTGGAGTCTAGTTTTGGTCAATGCTTTGTTTTTCTTTGGTTTCTCTGTCGGAACCGGAACCGGAACAGAATCGGGTTCTGAAAGTTTCTTTGAAACTTGTTTAGGTTTCCATCCCGACAGTCTTTTGTTTGTATCTTTTGTTTTGTTTTCATCGAAACCAGAACTGGAGTGGGTGCTAACTTAGTCTTTACCGAAAATTGCAAAATCATAACCAACTCTGATCCCGCCTCTGCTATTTTGACTTTTGGTTTTGGTCTTGTCTTTTTGTTTAGTTTTGTTATGTCAGTCTTTGGTTTTACTTTTTGTGTTTTGTTTTGTTTTATGTTTAGTTGATCGACCCGAAACCCAAATGGGAATGAAGTTTAGAAATTTCACAAAAGGTTCAAACTTCAGTTTCTATTTTAGTTACGCCCCCGCCACTTTTTGCTTCGTTGAGTTTTTGACTGAAGTCGCACTGTTGTGAAGTGTTGATTCACTTTCAGTTCTGATGCCACCTTAACTGCATGTTAATGCATTAATGATAGTTGCTCGTGTAGGTAGAAATCTTCAGTTTTACATTCATATAAGGATTAAACGAGTCATTATTAACATTATTAAGAGATTAAAGAGCACGAAAGAGCTGTGGCAGAGTTTGTTTGAGCAAAAGGATTGAAGGAGGAGAAGATTGTTGCGATCAAATTAGTTCAGAAGTTTAGCTGCGTTCTTGTGTATTCGAGGTAGGTTTTCTTATTGTTGTTCTTTGTTTTATTTACTGTTGCGTGTTTTATATATATTTTCCCGTGTTTGGAATCATGTTGTTTTCAAATGATTTCAAGTTTCTTGGCGTGTTTGTTTGAATGGTTCTTTTATTTTGTTGATCTGATTATTTCCTCATTTCTGTTTCTTTTATTTTTAGTTCTTTTTTATTTTAGGGTACGGTCACTTTCACGCTTTAGTCATGATTACGTCTTGCTAATTTGGATTTACAGTGAGTTGATTTAAGTTTAGGTTTTTAAATGGTGGTTAGTTAGATTAGAAATCTATAGTGAGGTAGATTAGAGATTTTACAGTGAGTTAGGGTAAATTAATTCATAATTTTTTTACTTAGGGTTTTTGTCATGTTTGGCATTCTAGTAAATGGAAAGGTTTAAAATCCATGCCCTAGTTTTTATCGTGTTTGTTAGATTAGGGTTTCGTTGGTCTCTGTAATCACTTCAAAAATGATTAAAATATGATATCTAAGGATATACCATCGTTCCCCATGGTCGTATGAATGTAGTGTTAAGCCCTTTTTCATTGTGAATGACCTAGGTTAAATCATGAAGTTGTCGGTTGATGATGATGTCATGGTCTATCTAGGCAGAGACAGGATCGGAATCGATCTAAAACTTGAGAATTTTGTTTTGTACAGATATTGATTCCATTTCCATCTCGTGTCCGGCTCCACGCATAATGAGAAAATATTCTTTCAAGATAACGATGACGAAAATGGAAGCAGAGGTGGAATGGAAATGGAATATGAAAGAATGAAAATTTGGAGAAAACCAATTTTTTTTTTCATTCCAATCACGATTCCGATAACCTCCCCGATTCTGACTCTAAACCCGTTCATTATTAGAGAAATTTCTATATCGATTTTGGCTCTGGGTTTAGCAGTGTTGTAAAAAGGGGACTATTTTAGGTTGTGTTTCTACTTGGTTCCGCCTTTGGTGCATATAAGGAAGGTATTATTTTTAGAGCATGTTTCTATGATAATTTCTAAAGATCTAATTAGAGGTTTTTCTTTGCAAGAAAGTTGAAAGATGTCAGGAACATCAGGGGAAGCTGCTCAGAGAAACTAGCCTGTAGAAACATCAAAGGTAGCAGCAAAACCAAAGAAGTTAAAACCAGAACAACTACCTTATACCTTGAGGTATAATCATGCAAGTCCGGTTGTGAAGATGAGCAAGGTGGAATCAGATTGGTCGGATATCACTGACACTAATTTAGGTCAATACAATTTTGAAGAGTGGTATTCAGAAGCGTTTGAAAAAGATATTACATTGATTACGGAAAGAATTGCCAGCTCTGGGTTAGCTCATATCACTTTGTTTCCTATATCTATCCAGTGCCTGGAGTTAATCATGATAGTAGCTAGTGCTTACAATCCTGCTACAAGACTATGCATGGATTCACAAGGCAATGTGATTACTAATCTCAATCCTCAAGCATTTCAGAGTATATTTGATGTTCCAGATCCAAAGAACTTAGTGCAATTGAATGAGGTGGAGGCCTTAGAGAATTACAATAAGTATAAGCAATCGAATAAATCTCACTTGAACAAGAAGTGGCTGACAACAGAAAATAAATCTCTATCCAAGCTTGCAAACCAGCCAAAGAGGGCGGATTTCTATGAAGAGATATCAAGGTTGATTGTGATGTTGTCTAGGGTGTTTGGGAAGAGGGTTGCATTTTACTTCAAGGAGTGGATGTTTCCTTTTATTCAGACTATTTTGAAAGGAGAAAAATAGTTTGATTGGTCAATGATTTTCTCTGATGCCATATATGATCAGTTAACAAGGATCAGAGAAACCAAGTGCTTCTTTATGACTTCTTACATTGTTTATGCAGTAGCAAGAGTGGGTGTTTTTCCAAGTTTAAACAGAGTTGGTATAATGGGAGCCTTGGATCGGAAAAATAATGTGTGGGAGCACTATGATCAATTATCTCTTTAGGTTACTGAGGCTCATTTCAGAAGAGTCAATGATGCATTTTTATATGTGATCATTAACCAATTGAATGGAGATGCAGGATACCGGTTGAGCCAAGAATTTATGGCTTTCATTGCTGAATGGGGATGTTGGTATATCCAATACCCTAAATTTACATACTTCAGGTTATATGGTTTTGAAGGTCACCCACACTTGCTTCCAAGGTGCTACAGTAACAAAATAGTGCTTATGGAGATTGTGTATCAGGCTATGGGAGTTAATGCTAGGTTTGGGATCAAGCTTAAAATTGGATGTCATAAATTTCCCATGAAATTGGGTGAATATAGCTATCAACACTTGAAGGGAGCAAAGGTGGTTTGTAATGAGTTGATACAATTGAAATTGGGATTGTATACAACTCGTAAGTATTTGACCCAAAGAAGAAAATGTATGCTTTATTACCTTCAATGTTCAATAGACATTTTAATTTGTTAGAAGACTTTTGGAGTGATCGACAGATGAGTATGATTTGAGAAAGAAGAACTATGAAAGATTGTCGGTTGCACTCATGGCAGAGCTAGGTATTAAAGAGAACATTCCTAACACTTTGGTGGATGATGGAATTGTATTAGATCCATCATATGAAGCTTTGAACGTTGGCACCAAGTGTCTAGATCCGATTGACTGGGATGCTGAGGAGACCATTGATATCAAGAAGATAGGAAGGCAAGTATTGGATAGGAGTGTGCAATGATTGGTACTAAGAACTCAAACTCCTCAAGAACCAGCTCTGAAGAAGGGTAAGGGGTACAAGAGGATTAAAAGGAAGACACCTCCCAAAGAGTATTTGGAATTCTTTCCTTCGGACATTGAATAAATAGAACTTGAGCTGGTAGATGATGAAGAAGAAACACAAGAAGGAGATGTTACAATTGGAGGATCTGCTATTTCAACACCTATATTAGGTTAATCATCTGCTCAAGCCCCAATTACAAGAAAGAAAAGTAAATAAATTCAAGAAGGAACCCTTCATAGCATGACTGAAACTGTTAAGGGAAAAGGAGTGGAGGAAGAAGTTCTTCAGGTTGAAATGGATTTAGATGAGACTCTATTTGAAAAAGATTTGCAAGAAAAGATACCTTTGGAGGATGGTATTGAGCGCATTTTGACACAAGAGGAACAATGGAAAATGTTTGAAGATGCTACAAGAGATTCTGATGCAAGGGATGTAGCAGAGAAGCAAAAGGAAATGGATGCTAAGATGCAAGTTGATGCTATACTTCACCAGCAGCAATTAAAGGCAAAACAAGTTGAAACAAGGGTAGCAATTGATGAAGTAGAGAAGCAAATGAGGCAATGAGAGCATGAGCTCAAGGTCAAAGCAGAAAATGAAAAGTTAGAATTGATACAAAAGATCCATGATCTTGAGGAGGAGAAAGCAAGAAACTGAAGGGAAAAGGAAATTTATGTTACTAGGTTGAAACTTGTGGAAGAAGCTCGACAAAAAGAGGAAGTAGCAGAAAAGATAAGAAAGGAAAAAGACGCTGAAGATCTGATTAGGAAACAACAGGAAGAAGAAGCCGAAGCTGAAAAACTTAAGACTTTGGAGGTAGAAAGGTTAGAAAGGGAAAAGCTAGAAGCCTTAGAAAAAGAGAAATTGGAAAGGGAGGCTCTAGAAAGGGAAGCTTTAGAAAAGGAAAGGTTGGAAAAGGAAGGAGTAGAGAGAAATCAGTTGGAGGAAGAAAGGTTAAGGAAAGAAGAAGAAGATAAGAAAATACAAGAACAAAGAGATAGAGAAGAGGCTAAGAAGTTAGTGCAAATGCATATACTGTAGGAACAACAAGAAAAAGCGAAGGTTGATTCTCAACCTCAGGAAAATGTACAGCCACCTTCTACAGTTATTGCTTCTACATGGCTGAAATTAGACCTGCAGAAAAGGGAAAGAACACCTCCACAACCTCTCAATTGGGAGGACATGATGAAGGGAATTGAATAGGAAAGGCCTAAGAAGAAGGCCAAAATTCTACATTCTACTAGACTCAGAGATAAAGGAGAGATAGTTGCTGAATGTGCCATGCCTATGACAGAAAAGGAGGTAGGGTATATGCAGCTAACAGACTATCAGCTGAGTATGGTCAATTTGGGAAGACCCGCTAGAAATCAGCAAATGAATTTGATTGATGTAGTGGCTTCAACAACTAAATCAAGAATGATAAAGGACAAGAAAAAGAAGGATGAGCTTAAGGTTCAATTGGATCAGTTGCATTCATTCTTGAAGAGTGTCTCCTCTCCAAGGTCACAACAAGTTGCAGCCATTGAGACTCATGTTTTGTTAAGCAAAAAGGAGGTAGATTATTTGGTGCAAGTTAGAGGTAAGGCGGATATGGTAGAAAAATGGATAGACAAATTGAACCGAAAGGTAGGTGAGGTTTTAACAAAAGGATTTGAAGCTTACAAAGAGGCAGAAGGAGTAATAAAAGAGATGCATCAATACATTGAGGCATTAGAGAAACAAGAAGAAGAGTATAAGGAGTATAGTGAAAAGTTAGAAAAAATAAATGCATTGTCTCTAACTACTCTTTTAGAATAGTCTATACTTGAGGATGATAACAAAGACTTTGTGGAGAAAACTTTTTGCATACTCAAGTTTAGGACTGGCTTTTTGAGCAAACACAAGGATGAGATTCAGGAAGTAGTTAATAATTTGACTGAACAGTTGGAAGAGTTGGAAGCAGTCATGGCCATAATTGTAGATGTGAATGTAATTACAAAATATGGCATGCCTTTGAGTCAGGTTAAAGAGAAATGGAATGAAAGATTTCAAGGACTCATGCAAAAAGGGGATGATGGAGAAGAGTCAATATTGGATCGAGTAATGGACGTTAAAGAGGAAGTAAAAGTTGCAGGAAGAGAATTGACAAAGGTGAAAAGTATGAAAGATTTTGTTGCAGTCGAGTTGGATCAGATCAAATTTGAAGATGACTAGATTGATGGGCCAGATATGGATACTTTACAGCAAGTCTTGACCAGCTTCGCATACATGAATCCTTGCATGTTGCATGCATGACTTTTATCTTCCTTGCATGTTGCATGCATACAACACTGACAGTCTTGGGGGTGCATGATTTCTTTTCTTTTCTTCTATCTTCTATTTTGAGTTAATCTGGGCGTCTAATGTAAGAACTCAAGATCAAATTGATCTGAGTTTCCAAGAAAGTTGTTCCTAAAAAGGTGGAAAGCCTAAAATATAAGTGAAGTTCGGACTTTTTGTATATCTATAAATACTAGATGGGTATCATATTGAAAAGGTCAGCTAATTGAGAATTAGATTGGCTTACCTAATGCTAGGAGATAAAGTTTTGTAGTGATTTTACAAAGATACATTGTAATTGATCTTTTACAGTTAATAGAATTTATAGGTTTATGCAATATGGAGTTGGAATTGATTTGTTTTGTTTGATAAGGTTAATAAGTTATAATCCATCTGAATGTCAGTGATTGTGCTAAAGCATGATAGTTTCTTATGTGATGAAATTCATTAGAAGAAACTAGATTTAAAGATTATCTTGTTAGATTATCATTGAATTGAAGTTGTTAAAGTCTATTGATCTATTATCTTGATGATGAATGAATGTGTGTTATTTTGAAAAGTCCTTGAATTATTTGTGATATGTGATTGTGAAGTTAATTAAGCATCTAAAATGTATACAATGGTATAGATTATGCTATAGATTAGGTCATCTTATGGTTTTCTTGATCTGATTGGAAGAAAATTCATTATTGAAGATATATGTCCGGATGATAGATAAATTTGATTCATATTTACTAGTTTTACCCTTTAATCTATCTTTTTCTTTTGTTTGAAACCCCATTGATTACTAAAAATAGTTTGGTATGATGAGTCACCACTTGAATCCTTTACCAACACAGGCCCCTTGAATATTACAGTTGCATGAACCAATTGAGTGACACCAGACAGTTGAGAACCAACTACCAGGACCTTGGGAGTTAGGCCACTACATGTTGTCTTTCTTTTTCAGGAGAAATAGAGTAGAAATATTCTATTTTAATGTTGTTTGTGTCATTTTAACCATCAACATGTCCTATCGGTCCTTGTTGGACCTCAATTTGTAAACCTTAAGTTTGACATCATCCCAGGGTTTGAACTCTTTAGAGTGAAGCTAGGTACCCATTGGCTAGTAGCTATGAACATAGTTCCCTCGGTCATACACAAATGTTTGAAGTTTGTTCATGGAGGTTCCGTACACATTGTCCATGACATCGGCTATAGACCACTAGTTGCACATGGAAGCTATACCTTGGATTAATTTTGGCCTGCCTCTCTTGGTCCTCTCCCACCTAGGAAGGGCCTCCTAAACCACATGTATCAATACTATAAGAAGGGTAACACTAGGCTGAAATTGAGATATCCTCCTTCGCCTTATACTATTTTGCAGAGAGCCTACCTAAAGGTTGATAGTGATTTTGTCAAGGCACACAGAAGAGAAGAAGAGAAGAGGTGTTGAGACCCTCCTTCTTCCTCTTCTATTGTTAATCATGATGCTTCCTCTCACCCTATCGTGGAACCATCTTCTTTTCTCTGATGTTTACGAGAGAATCCTATGGTGCTCGCTTGGTAGAAGACCAAGCATCCTGCATTTGAGCTTCCTATCTTACCCACATAGCCTAGGCCTATTTAGTATGGAAGACAAAAGGTCCCCTATGGGGAGTCCTCTCTATCTCGGCCTTCGCAGCCTCCTACTATTCCTATTCCTAAAATAGTAAATGGAAAGAGGCTCATCACTGAGGTGGTAGAGTTAACTCCTCTCACCGTTTCTGAGCCTACCCCTTCTTCTTCCATACAAGAGTATTCCCTAATATTGGAGATAGCCATGGAGGACACTCCCATGGCTAAGGAGGATCCTTTTGTCCCTCTACAAGTTCTGGCTTCTAATTCAAAGATTCGTAGAAACTGCCTTACGGATGAGCGTAAGCACCAATGAAAGGATCTCCTAGCTGAGAAAGCCTCCTTATAGAAGAAGGAGGAGGAGAAGACTGCATCTCCTATTGCATCCTCCTCTTTCCCTCCTTTCATCTTTGAATCTCTTTCATCTCCCACTATGAGCGTACATGCACCTAGAAGGGTGCAAGTGTTCATCGCTCCTTCAATGGAGCCTCCCTTGTTGAATTCCATCTCGGATGTCTTTCCCTTCCCAAAACCCATGGACATGGTGAACACTTTGGTTGTGTCCACTATGGTCCTCTCCTCTTCTCCCTAGACCCTCCTTGTACCATCTCTAGCGAGTTCACCTCCTCCAATGAAGAAGAAGGTAGAGCATGGCCCCTCCAGCAATGGAGGATGTAAGAAGAGCCTACCATCTATGAAAGGTGGCCCCAAATTGACTTGTTCTATCTTAGCAACAGAACCAGTCCCAGCCTCCCCTAAGTTTTTCATTGCTCCTAAATCTCTTGATGAGCCCATTAGTGAAATTCAAGTGTGAACTCCTCCATCCACCGAGGTGAAACATGGAAGTCATGTTAAATGCATGTTTAACTCGATGGACAAAGTTTTGACTCTATCAACGATCTTCGCTAGGTCATTGACCCTAGACCCATAAGAGCTAAGTGATGGAGACCTTATAGGTCACTCTGCCTTGGCCCTTGTTGTGGGAGGATCAAAAGCTCTTCCCCTTAACATTACACTATTGTAGGCTCGTCATCCCTTCTATGATGATCTAGAGTGGGAAGCAGATGACCTCCTGGTTGACTAGTTTTAGGGGGAGACCCTCTTCTTAATATTTAGATTAGATATGTGTGTGTGTGTCATGAAATGTGTTCCCCTGTGATCGTTCTAAATTTTATTGGATTACCCTTGTCACCCCTATTGGTGCTTGGATATAGGCATGGTTTTTGTCATGAACTTTCTTCTATATGTATCTTTATTCTTCCATGTTTGTGATTAACTTTCGATAAATTGGGGATGATGCAAAGCATCGGGAGCATTTAGAACTCCTTCCATTTTGACCTAATTCTTATTTTACTTTTGCTTTTGTACATTCTTCTTGGTCTGGTTGGGGATTGATGCTCTTTTTCCTCTTACCGCGGTTACCTAATATATATAAATAAAGGCAAATGTGACCCCACATAACCAGATCCCCTTGTGCCCTCTGTGTGTGATCTGTTTTCTTTATTTTTCTTTTTATATTTCTCTCATCTTTTCTTGAGTTGTCCCTTTCATGTGTGACAATGCCTCTTCTACATTGTATGATCTTTAGAAAATGCACTCGTTGTCGAACGAATCTTTTCTCAAAGACCAATTCACACACTTCTTTGTTAGAATTGTATTCTCAACTTGAAACCCTAACAAAACGTGTTTCGTTCATCATGGGTTCATAAAGAAAGGACTTGGAAACTATCCTATGAAGTGGGAATTCTCATAGTCTTCCCCTCGCATGAGCACATCTCCTTCCTTTTGAATTCCTTAATGAAGTGAACATCTTTCAAAAAGGATTCCTTGGTGATGAATTAGTTTGAGAAGGAAGACATTAAGCTTTTGAACGTGTGTCCTTGAGTGGACCCCTTCTTTTCACACAAGGTTCCCGAGGGACCCCTTCGAGAGATTTCAACAAGTTCTATGGCATCTAGCTTGGGGTCAGCTCGACTAGACTGACTTCACACCTTGATATCTAGTCTAAGGGCATCCCAACTACACCGTCTTCACATCCTTACATCTAGCTTGGTGATAGCCTGACTAGACTTCACCTTTCAAATAATGCATCCCTTGAGCGGACCATCCTTCCTTTTGAAGGGTTCCCGAGGGATCCCTTTGAAAGTCTTACAACTTAGCAATGGTCTGCATGATTGTCTGTTCATTGGCCTGCACAAACACTTCTTGATCTTTTCTATCTATGGGTAAACATGTCACCATCTCTAACTATGTGGATTCCCCTTCACTCAGTCTCCCTCATGTGAGAGTTCTTGGGGGATACCTTTCCTTGTAGGTCTGCAGGTCTATAAGGTGCTTTTCTCGGTCTCCCTCATGTGAGAATTCTTGGAAGATACCTTCCTTGTAGGACTACGGGGCTGTAAGGTGCTTTTCCTAGTTTCCTTCATGTGAGAGTTCTTGAAGGATAACTCCCCTTGCAAGACCTGAGCCTGTGAGGCATTTTCATACTTCAGCTTTATGGTTCTGCGGAATTATGAAGTCCTTTCTTGCACTTCTGGGTTTGCCAGACCATGCTCTACTTCCTCATCAGTTTAGGTATACATCTCTTACTCTGTTACTTTCTTACTACTCTACTTTATTGAAGCACTCATTAGTACTGATTCTCACTAAAGTAGGGGAAAAATATATGAACGTGAATTTTCACCCCTAATGCAAGTTCCCTTTTTACCCCCTTACACTTTAGGAAACCGAAAGTAGATGTTTAATTCCACTTAAGCCCACTGCTTGCATTCCACTTGGTGCCTTGTTTGTGTGTCGGTGGGGGCATTTCTATCAGGAAGTTTGTTTGACATGTAGATGTCTATGTGGCATGCTTACATCCCTGACAGATTGTTATGGATGGAAACTATAGAGGTGCTACATTTTTGATTGGAAGTCAAAGAGTAATGTCCCTCTTTGGCTGGCCGACCTAAATATGGTCATTTTTCACATTCTGCTTCATAATCTTCACTCTCTCATCCATTCTCAAGTTTGGATGGAGTTTGGCAAGATATTGAAATCATACCTTGACATTTTCTCCACCATTTCCATGAATTCACAAGCTTTGTAGTAGCACCCTTCACTCTTTTGCAACAATCCACTACTCCATCACTCCAATAGGGTGAGCACAGGATAGACACCATGGAAATAGAGGCTTGAGTCCCTCTTGTTCTCTCCTCCAGAAGCCTTGAGTGCTTTCGATGAAGGTGATAAGCTCCTCTCCTATTGTTTTCAGTTGAGTAAGCATGTACTGCTTGTAGTGTTTTGTGTTTATGTAGCTTGTAGTTCCTTTCTTTATCTTTATTCCTATCATTCCAAACTTGGTTATCCATGGAGGTGGAAAAACCAAGATGGGGGTCTAACTGAGGCAAGCCCCTATACAGCCCCAACAATTTCTCCCTTTATTATGTGCAAGTGGAGAGAGTTTGAAGAAAGTTGGTGAGGAAGATATTCTATGAGATCATCTCTATCACCCTCTTAGTAATATACCTCTTTTATCACTTTCTTATTGACTTTTCTCTCTTCTTACTCTCGTTCTTTGCTTCCCAAAATCGTTGGACTCGATTATCAATCTTTTCTTAGGATTCCAACCTTGTCTTTTTGGTTCTCTGGCTATATGAACCACAGTGCACCTGTGAGACATTAGCATGATGCCTTGTTGTCCCATAATCACGTTTCTATCCTCAAACAAAGAGCTACCTAGGATGTAGAGTTGACTCTAGAAAAGTGACTCGTCTTCTCTTCCTGAAACTCCTGGGATTGTAAAGTGATCAAAGGACATATAGTCCTCATCATTATCATTTGTTTCATCCTAACCTTCCTTTGAACTGAGGTAAGTTAGGGCAGAGTTTCCGCTCTTGACCTTTTGTGACCTGGGGCCTTGCAATGGTTGGTCCGCCTCTCTTACAATAGGAAAATGAAAGGATTTGTAAAGCTAAATGTAATGAAATGTATAGCATTATGATTGTAATCAAAATTCATTATACTTGCAGTTTATTGTTCATCATGTGAACTTGTGTATTGACATAAAATGTATCCCTTTAACTTTTCTTACTTGCTTGGACCATCCTATTTAATTTGAACTTAATTATGCCTTAATTTAGAATGGTAAGGTGTATCCCTTTACACTCTCAAACTTATTTAGGCCCCCCTTAATTAAATGAGCTTCATTTTTCCTTAATTGGCTCTTTAATTCATTTAACAAGCTTATTTAATTACTTTTTCTGAAGAGGAAACAAAAAATTCATTAATTAATAAACATAACACTTCTCATCGAGTGATGTGCATCCTAGGTTTATGGACCTAGGACCCATTATCCCATGGGTGAATGGGTCGTACTTGACCTTAGGACCTAAATTTAAATTATGTTTTTGGCGATATTTTAACATTTTTAAATTTACAATACAATGTTAGCTTGTGATATTTGAATTTCAAGAAATTGAGGATACATATCTATAAATATACGATTATTTCACTATGTTTCACCTAATAATTTGAAGTGAGCATTCCTATAGAAAAGTTGATGATCAAGAGAAATTCAAAGGAATTCAAGAGAATATTTATCAGAGTTTTATTGTAGCATTCAAGATCCAATCATCATGTCAAAGTCTACTTGCATCATGCACGTTTTTGGAGCTAAATTGTGGTGTAGATTTCATGATCAAATCAAGCATTTAAAGCACTATTTCAAGAAAGATTCAAAGTTCAAGATCCACATCCATTGAATCCATTTCATACAAGTTGCAGATCTATATTCTAGGGTTTATTCAAGGGTTTTTTGATTGGTAACATAGCATGTTTTTCATCCTTCATTCCCTCTTTCATGTCTCATTTCATTTCAAGGTTTGATTACCAAAACAGGGTTTGACCAAGGAAAACCCCCATTCACCAAAAAAAAAAAAAAATTCCCTTTCATGTCATGTTTAAAAATCTAGGTGGAAGAAAGCTTGAAGATCTCTTAAAGAGAAAATTTGAATAAGTTGACAAAGTTGTACAAAAATTCTTAAAATTTGTCATCTCACGAAAACTCATCTACAAAATTTATTTCCAACATTCCAACACTATCACTTGGACAAATTGGAAGATTCAAATCTATATCATAGGCTCCTGAAAGTTGCAGAAAATCCTTGATAGTGGACCTATTTTCCCTTGGGTGAATGAGTGCTAGTCAGCCTTTGAAAAATCTTGGTGACTTGTAAACACAGTTTTGCACTTCTTATATTTGTAATTTAATTTATGGTTCTGCTTATTTTGAGTTTAATATTGTTGTTTCAAGCTGAATTTGGCATAATTGGGTTGATTTTTTATTTTTAATCTTTCTCCCAAAAATTCCTGGTGAACTTGACCCCCATCCTTCAGTCATAAGGAAATCTACAAATTCACATTGTTACACCTCATTGTGCTACTACTTAATTACTTTTACCTAGCTGGGTGAAAATTCTTGAAATGAGTGTATTTATGCTTTATGTGTTTTGAAAATATGAAGAATGAATGTTGTGTTATTTGATGTTATGAAATGTCTTGAATATGAAAATATATAATGCAAGTGAATGTATAGTTTTCAGCTAACTACTATTGAAAAGTGTAAAGTTAGATGCAGGAAAAGTATGAAGCCTCTTGATGAGAGAGGAAGTATCACTTAGGGAGAAGAACTTGGTCTAGTAACCTTTGATAAAAGACCTAAAATGATCTTTCACACACACACACACACTTGTAGTTTGGTCAAGTTGGGATAATAGTTAGGAAATAGTAAGTTATCTTTAATCATTCTTGTGTTTATATTTGTAAATATTCTCACTTAGGAGTCTAATTGTTAAGTCTCTTTGATTTATAATAGTTCTTCTTTGTTTGTTTATATTTGATCGACATAATATATATTCATAATAGATATTTATCTATATGTGTATGTTCGTGTGTGAATAGAAAACTCATACATGTATGAGTAAATATGTTCATAAGAATACATAGATAGACATATCTACACATGCTCATGTAGGGATTACCCACATGCCTGGGAATTTATTTTAGACAAAGAGACATATACATACATATATACATACCATGTATATATGTCAATCGATGTGACTATGTGTATATATGCTTAAATATAAGGTGTGATATATATGTATATATGTAGTATATAATAATATACATATATATTAATCTATGAGTATGTATTGATAAAAATGGTACATCCATAATAGTATGTTTATATATATATATACATATACACACACACCTTGATTGATATGTGAATGTGTATTCTATTATTGAATAATGTTATATAAAATTGTTAATCAAGATATATATCTACATATATATTATATATATAGTCATTATGTATATTTGTTAATGATATCATTGGATTATTTAATCAACACATAGCATATAAAGCAGTCTATGCTAAGTAATACACACAACAAGGTAATAAAAGGATTTAGTGCTATGAAAGAAATGCGCGTATATATTATTAAGTGTTGATTTAAACTTTTAAAGTGATTAATATCAACAACACTATGAATAAGTGTTTAGTTATCAATTTTTACTAACGTGTTAACTTGGCTGCCAAGACTTTGTCAAAACAATAGTAATGATCATGCACAAAATGAGTGTCGACCAAGTCAAATAGTGAACATCGACCCACATAATATGGTGTGAATGATTAAATGTGGTGCCAACTGATAAAAGCATGGATCAAATAGAAGTCTATTTATTATGAATTTCGAGAATGTGAAATTTTTTGTAAAATACATAAATAGTCAAGCAGTTAGCTATGCCAAGTAAGTTTTAAACATGTAGGAGTAAATTTCCTTACATATCTAATTATCATTCTTGTTATCTATTATAGCACTGGCTCATTCTCTTTAGATGTATATGTGTTTTTTGTTCAATGAGTTTAGTTGCCACCTTTTCTTTTGAGTGCTGAGTTAAACCTCTTAAGCTGAGAAGTGTCATTCTTAATGCCTTGTTTCTAGCCTTTAGTTTTCGATTTCAATGTATAGATAGAGGTGCAATCAACCTCAAAAGGGAATAATATTTTCTACATTCAAGCTGTGTTTTTCTAAGCATTTGTAATCTACATTTCTAAGTTGAGTGAGATTGAGAGTTGTGAGAAGTGTTTAAGAGTTGTGAGAAGGTTTATTTGGGGATTTACATACTGAATTGAGGGAAGGATGAGATAGGAATCCAGTTTAATAAATTGGAGCATTACATAAATAGGAATGCTGATTTCTACTCTCTTATTATTTTATGTTTGAATTAGAGGAATTATATCATATGTCTATAGGGAAAGATTATTTTATTCTTAAGAGAGAAGAAAATATTGCTTGTTGCACCTTGTGCTAAGATCTATCTTGTTTGAAGTTTTTGTACATATTTCATATTGAGGAATAGGTGGATATAGAGGGAATAAATACTATATTGGGGATATAGCTTTCAAAGCTAATTGTTTAAGCTAGTTAAGCCTTAGAGTACTATGATTTAATTAGTAGATGAGAAAGAACATAGAGGTAATAGGTTATTACTAGGGTTAGGATAATCCAATGAAGGGAATAGTCTATGCATGGGTTAGGAATAGTCAATATAAATCAGGCTAGAAAGGTGGGAAAAATACATGATGTCCACTTATTATGAGGGAATTAAATAATTTGGCCAACATAGTGCAAGTTGACATTATTTATGTTGCAAGTCACTATGATCCAGGTTTACATACTAGGTTGAGGTTGTAACCATGGAAATATGGTGCCCCACCTTTGAGGAAATGGAGCACATGCATAGGATCCTATTTCACTATTGTTTCATTCAAGGAAACCTTAGAGATCTCAATCCAAGGATGAAGTAGGGGAAATAGATCCTACAATAAGTTATCCCAGGGTTTGATTAGAGACTGAAAGGGGGCTCACCACCAAGCTAGGACTTGGAAAGACAAGAAATGTAAATGGCATGCAAAGTACTATGCAAAACCTAATTAAATGACATAGGAAATGAAACATAAATGTAGAATAACAAACTAAGAATGAAAAAAAAGAACCTAGAAGAAGGATGAGCTCAAAAAAAACTCCAAAAACCTTGTAAACTTGTTTGGTGTCCATTGGGACTCATATGCTAGTCTGGGTGATTTAGTCCCAAACTAGGGTTTTTTTGCCAAAATTGGAATCTATTATTGTACGATCTAGATCTCTTGAAATCTAGAAAAATCCCTATACTAGGAATCATACATCACAATTGGTGTATCAATCCAAATTTTCCTTTTCAGAGGATTAATATTTGAATTAGGTCTCCAATCTTTGCTCTTCCTTCCATAGTTTATTTTTGGGTTTGAAACCTTGATTTGCAACCTGTAGATGAATTTTCATGAAGATGACAACTTGATGATTTTTTTCAACCTTACAACCTAATCTTCAAAGGATATTCAAGCTCCAAGACACCTAGATCTGCAATCACACATGTAGAGAGAGAAAAAATTGTTGATTGCTATGAAATAGGGGTTTTCCTTGGTCAAACCCCATTTAGGTAATTAAACCTTGTGATAAAATATTGAAATATGAACATGAAATATGAAATATGAACAATGAAACCTTAAATTATTTCTTGAGACATAAATCAACAATCTAACATGAAGTGGCCATGTAGAATGTAGATCTTGATCTTGAACTTTGATATGAAACAATGCTTACAAATGGATTTTCAATGCTACACCACAACACTAGCTCAACAACATTCTTGATGCTTTATGTCTTAGAAGTGATCTTGTAAACTCTCTTGATTCTCTTACAAAGTCTTGGAATGCTTAAATATTGATGGCTTATGTTGATATCATGAAGGATTAGGTGAAATAATGATTTGAGACATTGTTTATACAAGATATTCATCTAACTTACCATTTATTACATCCCATAGGCTGAAATTCATGAAATTTGAAATTAAAACCTTGATTTCCTCCTCAAAACCCTAAAAAGGGGCCAAATGGAACTCATACGCAACTCGTGGCATATGGTTCCCACCAAGATTTTTTAAGGCGGAGGAAATGTCGAGCAGTTGAGAAATTAAATATATTTGTTGATCTTGTTAGAATTTTAGTTGAAATATGCCTCAAGATGCATAATATAGGGTGTTAGTGGCCAATTAATGGTGATATGAAGGTCATAAATGCAAGAGAGCTCAAAAATTAATATGAAGGTGCAAATAAATACACATTACGACATTAAATTAAGGAAATATTAGGTCTATTTATCTTAAAAAGGGCCCTAAATCTCATGTGAATGTGTAAAACACATTACAACACTAGATGAAGGAAACATTAGGTCCATTTTAATGCCAATAATTCTCAAACTAAGTGTGAAAATTTAGAGAGATACTTTTTCTATTGTTACATCTATCCCCCACTTTAGTGAGAGGAGGAACTTGCTTCAAACTCACACTAAAGTAGACATTCAAGAGGGGTCGAAGTGTACTAATGTGGATGGTCTAGGATAACAAAGATCGAGGAGGTGGTCAAGCCCGTAGGATCTAGGATTGTACATAAAACTAACATAAGCACAAAAAGGACACACACAAGGTGTGTTATATGTAGCATCAAGATATAAACATTTAATGTTAAAGATATAAATATGAAAGAAAAATAAATAAAAGGGTTTGATCAAGCTTTGATTGTTTTTTCCACACATTGTGGATGATTTAAGATGTTTTTCTGAAAGATGTAAGCTCACTTTGAGGCAAAAAAACTTCAATCTATCTGTTGGGTGAGTATCCAAAGGGGTGAGACACATATGCATGCAACCGATATGCCCTCACATAAACAAGCAAGTGGCTATGGGATAGTCACACCTAATTAGTTTGGCTTCCCATCCAACTAGACCAAAGCTATACCTCCTGATAACTTTGATAAGGTGCCACATGACAATGAACTTCAAGCTTCATGAGGTAAGTAAAGCTTCGTATGCTTGAAACTCATGAACAAACAAGATGGCACCATAGGAAAGCAAAGTGTGTTATGCAAGGTGGCCATATAACATATATTGTAAATGTGAAATAGGGTAAGGTACATTTAAAGGGATTTTTCTTAGTTCATGTAAGGTATCATCTTAGGGAACATTGTGTCTAATGTCTCCAAGAGAGGACAAATCAAAGAAGTTTCATGCTCTCGGAGGAAATCAAACCCAATGAAACCACCAAGAAAAGGACACATTGCAAGAGGAAATAAAATTATACGATGAAACATGAGTGTCAATGTGTGCCCCCACTTTAAATTTGTTGCTAACACTATAGCTATGAGAAATTACTTTAAAGTTGAAGAAGACATGAGATGTTATTTGGGAAGCCCAATGCCAAGTCATATGTTTCTGAATGAAACAAGATCATGGATAAGGAGTTTTTCCCAAAACTCAGTACATCACATGAGAGCCAACTTAAGGCATGCCATCCACATCCCAAAATTTATCCTATATATACATGGAAGACGGTCAAATAGCCAAAAGAGACAATGAAAAGTGACACACGAGGACAAGGCTACTTATCCCATTTCACCCACTTAGTGCAAGACAAGGATGAGCCAAAATGATTGATGAGAAACATAATAGAATTAAAATAAGTATCAATTAGAGGAACTAGGTGCTCCAACATAAGGAAGAACACCACACTCCTTAAGATGTTGAATTTTGTTACTCAAAGCCTTACATTCATTAGTAGAATTTCCATGAAATCTATGTTATGCACAAAATAAATTCTTGTAGTAAAATCTCTTTTGTGTTCTTGGAGGGAGAGATATCAAATGATATTGGAGGAGTCTCGACAAGATACCCTCTTGATCAAAAGTAGAAGATTTTCCTTTATTTTGTGACAAAGATATCTCTTGCTTAGTACAAGATGTCATACTTATACAATACTCTTTAGATTGCAAGATTTTGTACTCTCTTTCAAAGGATAACAATCAAGACCACTAGTGTCTATCAGTTTAGGATGTACTAATGTTCAAATTGGCTTAGAAAGATTTTTTGTATGAGTATTGATATTAACTGAAGGATTGCTTATTTAGTTTGAGGGAAAATAACCAAGACCATTGGTTTTTCCTTGCATGTTAGGCTCTATAGGGACACAAATACCTTTTTCTCTACCACCACATTATTTTCCACTATATCCAAGTTGTTTCATAAGTTTGTAACCTTTTCCATAATGTTGTTTCATTTCTTTTGGATTCGGTGGTTTCTCATAATTAGCTTCATCAAATTTTGTTGTGTTATTTGTTGTCTTTTTTTATAAAGTGGTTTAGGTGGATGCTTTCAAAGGCTCTTCTAAATTTGTGTTGACATTACCTCTTTTTATTTTCTCTTTTCAGATCATTTTTTTATGATCTTATATTCACCCATGAATTTTGTGAAATCTGAGGAACCCCAATCATATTCTAATAGTTTTGTGACTTCCTCAATATTTTTTTTATTTTTATTTCTATTGCATAGGTTCTACTTGTGTATTTGGTGTCAATTTTTTCAAAGGATTTTCCTTATTTTTTCCAATGTTTAAACAACTGTTTGGTTCAAGGTCAGCTTTGATTGTATACTTTGTTATTGTAGACATATTTCATGATATGATGAAGGATAGAGGGCACCACATGCATCTCATGAATCCATGGTCTTCCTAAAAGGAGGTTGTATGAAATATCATGAGGCATAACATGAATCGGGGTTTGTAATATTTCCTTTCCAACTATAATAGGAAATGTAATCACACCAAGCAATTTTTTCCTACAATGTAAAACCCTTGAATAAATAAATAATCAGGTCGAATTTTTATTTATCCACACCATTTATCCAAAAGAGTTACACTACACACATTAAGGGTGTTCAAGCCATTATCAAAAAGGGTTATTTTTATTCCCCGCCCATTGTGATTAGTTATTATCATGAAAGATTCATATTGTTTTTGCACTTCCAAAGGAGGGAGCTCACTTTGGTGGAAAACAATGTTAGCATTTACTCCTTGAATTATGGCTGTTATGTCATTTGGTTGCACATTAGAAGGCATAGGAACTTGTTGTAAGGTGATTTTAATCATGTTATGATAATTAGGGGATGCTTGAATAAGGTCACATAATGATATTTTAGTAGGAGTGTTCCTAAGTTGTTCAACAAGATCATACTCTTTTCCACTTTGTGAAGGAAAACAAGAAGGAATAGGGAAGATAGTGTTGGGAAATGGGAGGGATATTGAAGGTGTTTTTCATGGTTCCATATTGTTTCTAGTGCTATATGTATGAGCAACGGTATTATAACTCGATTGTTGTGAAACATTATTCTTAGGTGGGTAAAGGATAAGTTCGGGTTTGTTTTGATTTAGAGGTTTGTGTTAAGGTGGGTAAAGGATGATTTGAGGTTAGATAATATTAATTCCCCTTAGTGAGGGAGATTCTAATGTTACTTCATCATCTTCATCTAAGTAAAATATATCACTATTTTCAATGTTATCATTTTCTTGCACCACGATATCCTCCCTAGGAGGAGAGTTTTTAATAGAACTACAAGCTAGATGTTCATGAAATTCAAAGGTTGGTTATTCTAAAATGACTTCATCACAAGTAAGGGAGTTATCAATGGTTTTATTTTCTTGTTTATCAATGATGCCATTGTCTTGTTCAATAATGTCTTCATTGGGGGGAGCAAAGAAAATAGGATTCTCATGACTCTCATTTCTTTGATCTTCTAACACTAAAATATATTCTTCATAAATAGGAGAGATATTAGGAGAAGGATAAATGTGATTGTCATTATTTTCCATGATTTCATTTTTTTTTTAAGGTCTCATTTTCTTGTGCCCTAATAACTACCCTATTAGGAGAGCTTTTATGAGAGTAAAACAATATGTTCATCATATTCCATGGTTAGGCTTTGTAAAGTAGCTTCATCACAACTAGGGGATGCATCAAGAGAAGGAGAATCATGATTTTCCATGATTGGATCTTTTCATTCAAATAGATCTCTGAAAATGGTAGGAGCATTAGGAAAGGGAGAAACAATATTTTCATGACTTTCAAGCATGTCTTCTAACAATAAACTATTGTCTTCATTGTTAGGAAGCATATTAGGAGAAGAGCCAATGTGATTATCATGGTTATCTACAATTACATCCCAATGTCCTATAATTTCTTCCCAAGTGGGAGAGGTAGGATTGTCAAAACTCTCAATCATTATATATCTTAATACCAACATATCCTCACAAATGTATTTTTCATGGTCGTTCACGATTGTATCCTTTTTCACTAAAGAAAGGGAGATGTTGAGAGAGGAATGTAAACTAAGTAGTGGAAATGATTTCATCTTTTGTTGTTATAATATCTTCCCAAGGGGGGGGGAGGAGAATGACAACCAAGACTTCCTTGATTCTCAATGATTGAATCATCTTTCACCAGGATACCTTCATCACTAATAGGAGATGCATCAGGAGAAAAGAAAATATGATCTTCATGATTGTCTATACTTGTATATTCTTCTATCACATCATTCCCACAAATAGTAGAGATAGGAGGGGGTGTATATTTAAGGAAAGCGTCAACATTTTCACTATCTTGCACTAAAATATTCTCAAAACTAGAAAATGTATTGAATGAACGACTAACCTGCTTATTGACTAACTTTTTCTTTACAAACTTGGAAAAGATAGATACCAAAATTTGTGAAAAGTAATCTATACAAACTCAAAATGGAAAGAGACTTAAAATGCAATGAAATGACCTGGAATGAAATGTGTAAATTCAATTTTCATATTTCAAACAAGGTAATTTGATAATTACACTATGTAACAATCTGAAATTGAAATGATGTAAATGTAAATTCAAAATTAAGAAATGCATGAAATGAGCTGAATTAAGCTAGATCTAATGAAATGCATGTAAAAACAACTCAACAAACTGAAATAGGTCTTTAATGATAGCAAACAAAAGTACAAAAAATGTTGTTTTTAATGTTGTAAAAGGTAATTCTAGGGCTGATATGGGACTAATTCTCCCAGAGGGGCGTATGAGTCCTATTCAGGGGTTTTCAGGGGTTCATATATTGAAAATGCACAACACCAAAATCCTAGAAAGTAGGAAAAACAACTTGCACTGGGGCTAAATCACCCAAAGGGGCGTATGAGTCCTAGATTAGGGTTTTTGCACTATTTTCAAAAAAATCTATGTGAATGTTATGTTTTCTAGTTTGTATGATGTCTATGCTAGGTGAAATTATAGGTTTTAGATGAAATTCAATGATGCAAGATGTAAAAATAAATCTATATGCACTTTCACTAATGCAAGATTTAGAAACCCTAGATGCAAATTAACTAATATAAAACCTAATGAAAAGTCAATGCAAGAAAGATATAGGACCATGATGCAAATTAAAATATAGGTATTTACATTGGGTTCACAAAAATGTAACAACAAAAATAGGGTGCCCCACCTTTGAGGAAATAGAGCACATGGATAGGGTCCTATTTCACATTTGTTTCATTCAAGGAAACCTTAGAGATCTCAATCCAACAATGAAGTGGGGGAAAGATATCCTACAATAAGGTATCCTAGGGTTTTATTAGAGACTAAAAGAGTGTTCACCACCAAGCTAGGTCTTGGAAAGACAAGAAATTTAAATGGAATACAAATTACTATGCAAAACCTAACTAAATGACCCAAGAAATGAAACTGAAATGTAGAATAACAAACTAAGAATGAATAGAGGTGCACCTAGAAGAAGGATGATGTAAAAAACTTCAAAACAATGAAAACTTTCTATATGGTGTCCTTTGGGACTCATACACTAGTCTGGGTGATTTAGTCCAAGACTAGGGTTTTTGTGCCAAAACTTAAATCTGTCAATGTATGATCCAGATGTCCTGAAATTTGGAAAAAGCCCTATGTTAGGACTCATACGCTACAAGTGGCATATCAATCCCACTCTTCATTTTCAAAGGGTTAAGATCTAAATCGAGTCTCCAATCTCTGATTTTCCTTCCACACTTTGTTTTCGGGTTTGAAACCATAATTTGCAACCTATACATGAATTTTCGTGTAGATGACAACCTTGTGACAATTTTATGAATTTCTTGAACCTTGCAACCTAATATTCAAGGATATTAAATATCCAAGACACCTAGATCTACAATCACACATGCAGAGAGAGAGGGAAAAACTTGATTGTTAGGAAATATGGGTTTTCCTTGGTCAAAATTCATTTAGGTAATTAAACCTTGTGACGAAACAATGAAATATGAACAAGAAACATGAAATATGAAAAATTAAAAATGATACCTTGAATGATGTCTTGAGATGAAAATCAACAATATAACATGAAGTGGCCATGTAGAATGTAGATCTTGATCTTGAACTTTGATATGAAACAATGCTTGCAAATGGATCTTCAATGCTACATCACAACACTGACTCAACAACATGCTTGATGCATTGTTTCTTGGACATGATGATGGATCTTGAATTTTTACAACAAATGATAAATAATTCTTCCCTTGAATGCCTTAGAAGTGCTCTTGTAAACTCTCTTGACACTCTTGTGAAGTCTTGGAATGCATAACTCTTGATGGAAGATGTTGATATCATGAAATATTAGGTGAAATAATGATTTAAAACCTTGTTTATATAGAAAATCCATCCAACTTACCATTTATTAGATCCCAAAGGCCGACATTCATGAAATTTGAACTTAAAACCCTGATTTCCCACTCAAAACCCTAAAAAGCAGCTAAATGGGACTCATATGTGACACTTGTGCATATAGGTCCCATCTGGATGGGACTCATATGACCAAGGTGGTGTATGGGTCCCACCAAGCTCTTTTAGGTGGGGGATACGTCAGGGAGTTGAGAAACTAAGTATATTTGTTGATCTTTTCAGGATTTCAATTGAAATATTCCTCGAGATACATAATATAGGGTCTTAGGGGCCTATTAATGATGATATGGTCATAAATGCAAGAGGGCCCAAAACTTAATGTGAAGGTGTAAAAATATACACTTTACAACATTAAATTAAGGAAAAATTAGGTCTATTTAGTTAAAAGGGCCCTAAATCTCATGTGAATATGTAAAACACATTACAACACTAGATCAAGGAAACATTAGGTCCATTTTAATGTCAATCATTCCCAAATTAAGTGTGAAAATTTAGAGGGATACTTTTTTTATTTTTACAGAGGTATGTTATCTAAGTAGGATGTAGCCATTGTTTGACAGATCTAGATATGTAAGACACAACACCAAGCTCAAAAAAGGTCAATATTTATTATGAGGTTACAAAACCAATCTCTTCGTCAAAAGGTAGGGCCATCTATCAGTTTGATAGTTGTGTGGGGGACTACAGTTAGTCCAAGGTTGATAGAAAAGTTCTTGAGAGATGCTTCTCCTCATTAGTAGATGACCAAGATTTGAATAGAGGATTTTCCAGGACTATTTGTATTTCTTTTGCCAATAAGCTCCATGAGGCCTTGTTTAGGTATTTTGCATCCATTATGATGGAAAGATCGTAAAAGTGAAATGATATCATGTTATCATGTTTTTATGTACAATCATTACATTGGAAGTTGTAAAACTTTGATATAATGCAATGGAAAAGTTTGGAAAATATATTCTTTCAAATGTGCATGCTATCTTTGTCATTTTCAAAGAAATTTTTTGTTGCTCATAATCGTAAGATGCTTATTCTATTTACTTGAGGTTAAAATCTAGGAAAGTTACTATGTAGAACATTGGGAATGTTACAGATACCTTCAGTTGACTAACTTAAGGGTTGTAATTCAATTCTTTGTGTGGATATTATTTCCTAATAAAATAAGGAAGATAGGTTTATCATACCCCTATTTTGATGCCCCTAACCTATTTCCCTTCATTTCATTTTGGTGAAACTGATGTTTGAGCATTGTATCTTTCTGATTTTGGAATCTATTTCAGCCTTGGATCTAATATTTGCATTCATTTTCATAACATTGCATTGAATTGAATCTCATTTAGGGTTTCTTAACTTGCATTAGTTTGCATGTCATTTAGGGTTTTGGATTTCATTTTTACATCTTTTAAAATTTAGAAAATATTAAAATCAGTCATTTTACATAGTGTTTACATAACATTGCATCATCATTTGTTTACATTTGAAAGTTGAATCAAAATTGCATATCAAATTAGTTCTCCTAGTTTGTCATTTATCACTATTTTGCATTTGCATATAGACTAAAATTTATAAAAAATTCAAACTATAATCACCGTCTCAATCCAAACTATGAGAATCATAAAAATCCACTTAGAATTATGTAAATTCATTTTTTAAAACCCTTAGCTAGTTCCCATTCTCGCATGGCGAATGAGTCCCTGATTAGGGACTTTTCTTGCATTTTTGGGCATCAAAATATTTGTATTTGTATTTTTTTTTGCTGTTTTCAGTTTGTTGTCATAGTGTGCATACTTTTTGTTATCTCAAATTGATCATATTTAGCTTCATTTGATAATTTCAATGCATTGTGTGAACTCAAAATTACATTTAAAATACATCATTTTCAATTTTTTTCATAGCATAATTAGAAAATTATTTTTTTATAAATTTGAACATGGACAATATGGCTAGATTTATTGAAGTTAAACCTTGTAAGGGCCAAAATAATATTCCCCTTGACATTGCTTTCTTAGAAAATGAAATAATTAAATATGCACCTAATGGTCCTCTTTACATAGATAGAAGAATCAATTACAAGCCTACTAATGGGATATTAATTTATTTCGTATGTGTAGAGAATGTGATCACTGAATAATTCCTATTTGTGCATTAGCTTTATCAAGATACATATGAAAAACCAAAAGCATGGATCAAAACACATAATGATTTTTCTTGCCCTATGATTGGTTCGATAATTTTTCCTTTAAAAGTTGGACCAAAACAATTAAATGTCTCATTCACCATCATCTCAACTTCAAATAAATTTTATGTAAAGTTATTCTACCCATGGCTTCACTCTATGAATTTTATCCCATTGGTTGTGAATAAATGCTTAAAGTTTCCATTTTGCAATGAAATCTTGACTATATGCATCATAGTGGCTTTAATCCCGTGTGTTCCTATGGGAATTTCTCATTGGATTTCTTTTGGCCCAAGCCTATAGAGCCAATTAAAGCTTGTGAGGACTTCTTTCTCAAATCCTATAAATTTGTTAAGGAAAAGCGCATAGAATATTAATCCCTTACCAATATGCCTCAAACCATGATTGAGCCTCCTATTCTTGATGATACCATGATTGAACCAAAATCCCTTCCTAGTAGCCAAGACTAGCCTATGACAAATCCTCACCCTATTTCATATAAGATACCATGAGATAATCAAACAAATATCATTGTTCCTCCTAAATTCAAACAAATTTACAAAGATTTAAAGAGATAGTGGTTGAACAACCTCCCATGGTTCCTTGCATTCCTCCTCTAAGGGAGGAAAAGAAACCTATGGTTGATAAACCTACTCCTACACAATCACAACTTGAAAATTGAATGAAAAGAAACCAAAATAATAGAGAGTGTAGGCATAGACATTGTGCTATTGCTTGTTTGTTGTAAGAAAAAGAAGAAAATAAGAACATAGTGAATTAGAATCCAAACTTATCTCAAGCAATGCATAATTCCTCACCACCTTCACCACAAAATAAAAAAAAACCTTCTATGGATATTTTCATTATAACTACTATTGTGATTAACTTGGATGATGATAATGAAACTACTAAGATTGATGAGGAAGTGCATAAAGAGATAAATTTATTATTTTTCTCTTCCATGAGCTTAAATGATAATCCTCTCTTTGTCATGACAAAGCTTCATTTGGAAACATATGACTTAGCATAAGGATTTACAAATAATCTATCATGTCTTCCTTATTGTTAGTAGTGATTATTTACTACTTTCAAGTAAATTTCTCATAGCATGGTGTTTAGCAATCTCTTTAAAGTGGGGGCATACATTGGCATTATTATTTTTGAAATTTTTGACATTCCTTATATTTCATTGTGCGATTTTCTTACTTCTTGCAATGCATATTGTTCTTGGTGGTGTCATTTGGTTTGATTTCCTCTAGGAGTGTGACCTTTCTTGGCATACGGCTTTCCTCTTAGTGGTGATGCTATGTGTTGTATTCCCTAAGTTGTGAATCTTTTATCCTTGACTTGTCATCTCTTGGAGACATTAGGTACGATGTTCCCTAAGAGGAGACATTACATGAACTAAGTAAAATCCCTTTGAACATTTTTATTTATATTTTTGTTCATAAGTGTTTAGCATAACACGGATTGCTAACCTTGTGAAGCTCAAACCCTTTTCAAGGCCACCAAGAATAACACAACTTTCTTGCTATTGGATCCTTGCCTTGTTTGTTCATAGGTTCTTAGAATAACACAACTTGTCAAACCCTATGAAGCTTGAAGTTTATGTTTTATTTTATGGTGCCTTACTAATGTTATCATAGATATAGCTTTGGTTGGTATGGGATCCTAATAAGATTCTCTCATTTTCCACCCCTTTTATGTTTTGTTTTGTGATGCCTTATTGAATTTATCAGAGATATATCTTTGATATGGTATGGGAACCTAATAAGATTCTCTCATTTTACACCCTTGGTGGCTCAACTAGTGGACAGTGGGAGTTCCATTAGCCCGTGTGAGCATGCATGTTGTTTGTATATTGGACATGAGTTTTTCTTCTGAACGTTGTTGCAAAAATAGTCGAGGCATGCTCCACATCATTTTGGATAGTTGAGGCTTCATCCACCCTTTTTATTTTTACCTTTTCTTTAAGGGTGGGTGCACAAAGATGGGTAGCCAATTTGTGGCCAATATACTTTTTCATCTCGAAGTAGCAAAAATGAAATTGCATTATAGTAAAACATGCTCATTTTATGGCTTGGTAATGATCAATCCTAGGATCAATCATTACCAAGCCATAATGCGAGTGTTTTATTATGCACTCGTGTTATGGTTTAAATTTCAAAATACATGTGAATTTTGAGCTAAAAAATGTGCATTTTTTGAAATAAAAAAAACATTTCCAAAATGTTGAATTTTTTTTCTTCTCTTTATCTTTACTCTTTCTTCTAGTTATCTTTCAAGGAAACTATATACATGAAATAAAAATTTAAGTTGACATTTACTTATGGAAATTTAATTTCTTATACTTTAAGTTATATTTCATGTATATAGGAAGGATGTTTGAGAGTGGTTTCGGATCTCTAGGAGTTACAATACAAATTATAGTTTTTGGAATATCTTAAAAAATTTAGACTTAGTCAAATTTCAGTAATCAGCATGTCAAATTTCAATAATCAGGAGGTCAAATTTTAGTATTCAACAAGTTGTATCATCTTTCTCTCAGTCTCTCCTCTCTACTCTCTATCTCTCCACTCCCTCCCTCTCTCTCCCTTCCTCCATCTCTCCCCTCTCTCACACACCCCTCTATCTCCTCCCTACATCTACCTCCATCCCTCCTCTCTCTACTTCTCTCTATCTCTTCTCTCTCTCTCTCTTTACATATCCTTCCCTCTCTACTTATCTTTATCTCCCCTCTCTCTCTCTCTTTACCTTCCTCTCCATCCATCACTTTGTTTCTTACCTATGTCTTCCTCCCTACCTATTTTCCTCTCTACTCTCTATCTCTCCTCTACCTCCCTCTACCTATATCTCTCTCTCACTTTCTCTCACTCTCTATCCCTCTCTTCCCCCTCTTTCTCTCTAACTCTCTCCTCTCTATCTCATAATTCTCTCTCCCTCCCTCTTACTCTCTCATCTCTATCTCACCACTCTCTCTATCTATATATATCTCCCTCCCTAGCTCTCCCTCCCTCCCTCCTTCCATCTCTACTTCTCTCTATCTCTCCTCTCCCTCTCTCTCCCAACCTCACCCTCCCTCCCATTATTTTTGTCTCTCCTCCCAATCTCCATCACTATTGTTTGTCCCTCCCTCCTCCCGCTTTCTATCTCAATTGATCCTTTTCTCTATCTCACCATTCTCTCTCTCTCACTTACACACACACCTCTATCTCTCTCCCTACCTCTCCCCCCTTCCCCTCTATACTCTCTATCTCTCCTCTCTTTTTTCCTCTCTATACCTACCTCTCCCTCCATCACTCTCTCTTCATCCCTCTCTATCTCACCTATGTCTCCTTCCCTACCTCTTTCCCTCTCTACTCTCTATCTCTCCTCTCCCTTCCTCTACCCACCTCTCTCTATCTCTCTCTCCCTCTCTTTCTCTCTCACTCTCTCCTTCTCTGTATCTCGAAAATATCTCTATCCCTACCTCTCACTCCCTCCTCTATAAATCACCATTATATCTCTCTCCCACTTTCCCTCCTTCACTCTCCCTCCTCTCTAAATCACCATTCTCTCTCTATCCCACTTTCCCTCATTCCCTCTTTCTATCTCACCTACCCCTTTCTACCTCTCCTTCCCTCCAACCTCCCTCTCTCTCTTTATATCTCTTTATCATTCTCTCCTTACCTCTCAACTCTCTATCTCACCACTCTCTCTCCATCTCACTCTCCCTCCTTCCTTCTCTCCCTCCTATCCCTTCCTCTCTCCTTCCCTCTCTACCTACCTCTCCCTCCACTACCTACCACTCTCTCTACCTCTCTCTCTCCATCCCCCCTCTTTCTCTCTTACTCTCTCATTCCCTCTCTACTCTCTATCTCTCCCCCCTTCCCTCTCTACTCTCTTTCTCTTTCCCCCTTCCTCTCTCCCCTCATTTTCTCTCCTCTCACTCTCTCTCCCTCTCACACACACTCACCGCTATCTCCTCCTTTCCTCTCCCTCCATCCCTCCACTCTCTAATTCTCTCTATCTATCATATCTCTCTACATCTCCTTCACTCTCTATTTATCTTTATCTCCCCTCTCCCTCTCTCTACCCACCTCTCCCTCCATGACCCTATATCTCAATTGTCTCTCCTCCCTACCTATTTACATCTCTACTCTCTATCTCTCCTCTCCCTCCCTTTACCTCTCTCTCGCACACACACACTCACACACTCACCTCTATCTCCTCCCTACCTATCCCTCCCTCCCCTTTCTACTTCTCTCTATCTATCCTTTGTCTACATATTCTTCCCTCTCTACCTATATTTATCTCCTCTCTCTCTATGTTTCCCTACCTACCTAGGGTTGAGGGTTGAGAATTGAGGGTTGAGAATTGAGTGTTGAGGGTTTAATGTATATGGTAGAGCATAGAGGGTAGAGGGTATAGGGTTTAAGGTTTGAGGGTTGAGGTTTTAAGGTTGAGGGTAGAGAGTATAGGGTTGAGGGTCCAATGTATAGCATAGAGGGTATAGGGGTTGAGGGATTAGGGTTTAAGGGTTGAGAGTTGAGGGTAGAGGGTAAAGGGTTTAGGGTTGAGGGTTTAAGGGTTTAGGATTTATGGATTAGGGTAGAGAGTTTAAGGGTTTAAGGGTTGAAGGTATAGGGTTGAGGGTACAGGGTATTGTGTTGAGGGTACAGGGTAGAGGGTTTAAGGTTTAAGGTTTAAGGGTTAAGGGTTAAGGGTTAAGGGTTAAGGGTTAAGGGTTAAGGGTTTAGGGTTAAGTTTTTAAGGGTTTAAGTGTTGAGGTTATAAGGTTGAGGGATTAGAGCAGAGAGGGAGGGATGGATGGAGGGAGAAGTGAGATAGAGATAAGTAGAGAAGAGGAGGGAGGTACATAGATAGATAAGGGTTGATGATCCAATGTATAGGGTAGAGGGGAGAGAGATAGAAGGAGTGAGTGAGTTAGTGAGAGAGAGAGACTTGAGAGAGGGAGAGGGGGTAGGAGGGAGAGATGAGAGAGAGAGAGAGGGAGGGAGGGAGAGTTAAGGGTAGAGGGTAGATGGTTTAAGGGTTAAGGGTTAAGGGTTTACGGTTAAGGGTAGAGGGGATAGAGATAGAGCGGGTGACTAAGAGAG
>CM021100.1:635495645-635539874 GCA_007115665.2 Sequoiadendron giganteum
GAGAGAGAGAGAGAGACCTAAGAGAGGGAGAGGGGGCAGGAGGGAGAGATTTGAGAGAGAGAGGAGTGGGAGAGAGATAATGGGTATAGGGTAGAGGGTTTAAGGGTTAAGGGTTAAGGGTAGAGGGGAGAGAGATAGGATTGAGTGAGAGAGAGACCTAAGAGAGGGAGAGGGGTAGGAGGGAGATAATTGATAGAGAGAGATAGATAATGAGAGAGATGGAGAGAGTGGGAGAGATAGAGGGTAGAGGGTAGAGGGTTTAAAGTATAAGGGTTTAGGGTTTAGGGTTCAGGGGAGAGGGGAGAGATAGAGGGAGTAAGAGAGAGACGAAGGGAGGGGGTGGGAGAGAGATAAAGGGTAGTGGGTTAAGGGTAGAGGGAAGAGAGATAAAAGGAGTGAGTGGGATAGACTCTTGAAAGAGGGGGAGGGGGTAGGAGGGAGAGACTTGATAGAGAGATAGGGAGTGAGGGAGTGGAGACAAATAGAGGGTAGAGGGTTAAGGGTAGATGGTAGAGTGTTTAAGGGTGTAGAGTTTAAGGGATAATATTTTAGGGTTTAGGGTTAAGGGGAGAGGGGAGAGAGATAGAGGGAGTGAGTGAGAGAGATACTTGAGAGAGGGAGAGGGGGTAGAACGGAGATTCTTGAGAGAGAGAGGGTGTATGAAGGAGAGTATCTAGGTCTCCCCTCCCTCTCTCTCTCAAGTCTCTCCCTCTTACCCCCTCTCCCTCTCTCTCTCCCTCTTACCCCCTCTCCCTCTCTTAGGTATCTCTCTCTCACTCAATCCTATCTCTCTCCCCTATACCCTTAACCTTTAAACCCTCTACCCTATACCATTAATCCTATACCCTCTATCTCTCTCCCTCTCCCTCTCTCTCTCTCAAATATCTCCCTCCTACCCCTCTCTATATCTTAGGTGTCTTTCTTTCTCAATCACTCCTATCTCTCTCCCCTATACCCTTAAACCTAAACTCTAAACCCTTAACCCTTAACCCTTAAACACTAAACCCTTAGACCCTCTACCCTCTACCCTTAACCCTCCCTCCCTCTATCTATCACCCACTCTCTCCCTCCTACTGCCTCTCCCTCTCTTATGTGTGTGTCTCTCTCTCTCACTCACTCCCTCTATCTCTCTCCCCTCTACTCTTAACCTTTAAACCCTTAACCCTCTACCCTTAACCATAAACCCTAAACCCTAAATCTTAAACCCTAAATCCTCTACCATGTACCTTTAACCCTCCCTCCCTTTATATCTCTCCCACTCCCTCTCTCCCTCTCTCTATTAACCCTCTCCCACCTAACCCCTCTCCCTCTCTCAGGTCTCTCTCTTAGTCACTCCCTCTATCTCTCTACCTTCTACCCTTAAGCATAAACCATGAACCCTTAAACCATCTACCCTCCACCCTTAACCCTTCCTCCCTCTATTTCTCTCCCCTCTACCCTAAACCCTCTACTCTCTACCCTTAACCCTTAAACACTTAACCCTCTACCCTTAACCCTTAAACTCTCTACCCTCCCTCCCTATATATATCTCTCACTCTCTCCCTATCTCTCTCTCAAACCTCTCCCTCCTACCCCCTCTCCCTCTCTTAGGTCTCTCTCTCTCAGTCACTCCTTTTATCTCTCTCCCATCTACCCTTAACCATAAACCCTAAACACTTAACCCTTAAACCCTCTACCCTCTATCTCTCTCCCACTCCCTCTCTCTCTCTCTCTCAAGTATCTAGCTCCTACCCCCTCTCCTTATCTCAAGTCTCTCTCTCTCACTCACTCACTTCTATCTCTCTCCCCTCTACCCTTAACCCTTAAACCCTTAAACCCTCTACCCTCTACCTTTCTCTCTTCAAGTCTCTCCCTCCTACCCCCTCCCCCTCTCTCAAGTCTCTCTCTCTCTCACTCACTCCTATCTCTCTACCCTCTACCCTTAACCCTTTACCCTTAACCCTTAACCCTTAAACCCTCTACCCTAACTTTCCAATTCGGTGAAATTGGCAATGTAGTGGAATATTTGAAAAAATGGGGTCTCTCCATGATGTAAATCACTAAGATACTCCATTTATCAGACCCATTTTTTCAAAAAGGCCAAGTTATATTACCAATTTCATCGAATTGGAAAGCTAGTGGGCCCTCTACCCTCTAATATTAACCCTCTACTGTATATCTCTCTCCCACTCAATCCCTCTATGTGTGTTTGTCTCTCTCTCTCAAGTCTCTACCTCCTACTCCCTCTCCCTCTCTCAAGTCTCTCTCTCTCTCTCCCCACTACCCTTAACCCTAAACCCTTAACCCTTAAAACCCTAAACCCTTAAACCCAGAACCCTTAAACCATCTACTCTTAACCCTCTACCCTTTATTTTTATCAAGTCTCTCCCTCCTACCCCCTCTCCCTCTCTCAAGTCTCTCTCTCACTCACCACTCATCAATATCATCTAACCTTAACCATCTACCCTCTACCTTTAACCCTTAAACCCTTAAACCCTCTACCCTCTATCTCTTTCCCACTCCATCCCTCTCTCTCTTTCTCTCAAGTCTCTCCCTCCTACCCCCTCTCCCTCTCTCAAGTCTCTCTCACTCAGTCACTCAGTCACTCACTCCTATCTCTCTCCCCTCTGCCCTTAACCCTCTACCCTCTACCCTTAACCCTTAAACCATTAAACCCTCTACCCTAGCTTGCGAATTCAATGAAAGTGGGAATGTAGTGGTCTGTTTGAAAAAATGGGTCCAAGAAATGGGGTTTCTCCTTGTGCTTTACATCATCGAGAGACCCCATTTCTTGGACCCATTTTTTCAAATAGGCAAGTTAGGTTTCCAATTTCACTGAATTGCCAAGCTAGTGAGCCCATTGGCTTGCCATTTCAATGAAATTGGCAATGTAGCATGGCCTATTTGAAAAAATGGGTGCAAGAAATGGGGTCTCCCGGTGATGTTATTTCTTGGACCCATTTTTTCAAATAAGGCAAGTTAGATTGGCAATTTCATCAAATTGGCAAGCTAGTGGGTCCACAGACTTGCCAATTTGGTGAAATTGGAAATGTAGTGGCCTATTTGAAAAAATGGGGTCTCCCGGTGATTTATATCACTGGGAGACCCCATTTCTTGGACCCTTTTTTTCTTCACTGAATTACAAAGCGAGTGGGCCCACTCGCTTGCCATTTCGATGAAATTGGTAATGTAGTGGCCTGCTTGAAAAAATGGGTCCAAGAAATGGGGTCTTTTAGTGATTTACATCAATGGGAGACCCCATTTCTTAGACCCATTTTTTCAAACAAGGCAAGTTAGTTTACCAGTTTCATTGAATTGATAAGCTAGTGGGCCCACTAACTTGCCAATTCAGTGAAATTGGCAATGTAGTGGCCTATTTCAAAAAATGGGTCCAAAAAATGGGGTCTCCCAGTGATTTACATCACTAGGAGACCCCATTTTTCAAAAAGGGCAAGTTAGGTTGCCAATTTCATCGAATTGACAAGCTAGTGGGTCCACTGACTTAAAAATTCAGTAAAATTAGCAATGTAGTGGCCTATTTAAAAAAAAAGGTCCAAGAAATGGGGTCTCCCAATTATGTAAATCACTAAAAGACGCCATTTCTTGGACCCATTTTTTTAAATAGGCCAAGTTAGGTTTCTAATTTCACCGAATTGGCAAGCTAGTGGGCTCTCTACCCTCTACTCTTAGCCCTCTACCCTCTACCTCTCTCCCACTCACTCCCTTTCTTTGTCTCTTTGTCTCTTTGTCTCTCTCAAGTCTCTACCTCCCAACCCCTCTCCCTCTCTCAAGTCTCTCTCTCTCTCACTCACTCCCTCTCTCTACCCCCTCTACCATTAACCCTAAACCCTAAACCTTAAACCCTTAATCCTTAACCCTTCAACCCTTAAACCTGAATCCCTTAAACCCTCTACCCTCTACTCTTAATACTCTACCCTCTATCTCTCTCAAGTATTGCCCTCCTAACCCATATCCCTCTCTCAATTCTCTCTCTCTCTCACTCACTCCTATCTATCTCCCCTCTACCCTTAACCATCTACTCTCTACCCTTAACCCTTAAACTCTTAAACCCTCTACCCTCTACCCTTTATCTCTCTCCCACTCCCTCCCTCTCTCTATTTCTCTCAAGTCTCTCCCTCCTACCCTTTGTCCCTCTCTCAAGTATCTCTCTCTCTCTCACTCACTCTTTCTATCTCTCTCCCCTCTACCCTTAACCCTTTACCCTCTACCCTTAACCCTTAAACCCTTAAACCCTCTGTAAGTGAGGGTAAGGTGTAAAAAAAAAAAACACTTCTTAATACGACATTATATTAAATACAAAGTTGAATGAATCAAATCAAAGCAATAATATATTGAAAGCATCATATTGTTTTCTATCTCCAAAGACTTATTAAATCATTGTGGCTCTCAAATCGTGAGTACACTATGATTGTTAAAATGACAATTCAAAGAACGAGATGGATGCTAATACAATGATATGGAGCTTAATGGATAATAATAGATGATAAATAAATTAAACTAGCATGAATTGACATGGAAATAGATAAATGTAGCTACAAGGGGCAGCCATGATATGAAAACTTGATTGTTGGATGCTTGAATTCCTATAGCATAAGAGTGCATAAGTTGGATTATCCGGATCCTTTTCTTGGTTCAATGAGGCTGTATTTATAGAATTCTTGGTTGTAGAAATGCACAGGGATGACATTGAGAGGCTTGGATTCAATTTGGAGGATTGAATGGTGAGAGATGGAGGAGATTGAGAGAATTTTGGTGATTGTCTCTACCCATGAAAACACCAGGCAAGAGAAGAGGAAAGATTGATGGAGGAGGATTGAGAGAAGAATTTGGAATTTGTCTCCAATTTGTCTCCAAAACTTCCCATGAAGTTTCAAAGCAGTAATTGTGACATATTTTAGACATAAATTAGACATGGGATATCTAATTCATTTTTGAGAAAATATAGATGGAATATTCCTTATGCCTTTATTCAAATATTTTGATTTATTTAAATTAGCAAAAGAGGGATAAATAATTTAATAAAAAAACTATAGAAGTTGTTTATTAAATTAGATAGAAGAATACGACATTTAGTAAATAAAGTGTTTGATCTTTATTTAATTAATTTAAGATTGATTTGATAGAATATAATAGGAAAATGATAGTTAAAGTAAATAAAGTATTTAATTTTGTTTATTTAATTAAGATGAGATTAAATTTGAACTATATAAATAAATATTTCTATTTATTCGATAGTAGAGGAAATTAGGATAATCAATTAAATAATTTGTATTTAATTAATCGGATGCTCCAAACCAATTTTAAGTGTATACATTTTCCCCCTATTGAAGTGATGTGTTTACGCATTGCTTCAAAGAAAATTTTTCTACTACTGCTAGGATCGATGATAAAAAAAAAATTTGTATGCCCCAGACATTGATTTTCAGATGATTGCTAATAATATGCCCCCTCAGGAGATAAATTAATGATTTGATGATTTTTAGATTTTTTCAAAAATTTTCATGATTTTCCTATGATTTGATGAAGTTATGATGATGAAATAATTTATCTCCTAACAAAACGATGAAGAAATAAATCCCGCAGATGAATTTCAATTAATTTCATGGATCAAAATATAATAAAATCCCTCAAAAATCCCTTTTCAAAAGTTATATATAGTCCAAAAGGTCATTTTCAAAGTCATTTGCACTTTTGAGTTTGAAAAATCCTTGTGATAGAGACATTTCAGCCAACTGGAGCAGGATGCCAATCCCTTACCACACTCACCATTTCGAGCACATTCAATGTCACCGATGACCAGCCATGTATGGACCTTTGGTATGTACCCCTTATCCTCCTTGTTTTTCGTGCATTTTTTTTATGCATTTTATTTGTTTAGGCATTTTTTCCTGTTTTAGTGCTTTCAAGCAGTGCTATAGTATATTCACTTCGATGTAGCGCTTTCAATAGGTAGATTAGCACTTTGAGATTTAGCGCTTGTGTTAAATTCTCTAGTGCTTCCATAGGATAATGTAGCGCTTTTGATGTTATAGCGCTTAGGTTTTGAAATTTAGTGCTTTGATGCCAGATTTTAGCGCTTTGAGAGTTCTAGTGCTTTAATTTGGTTGATTAGCACTTTCATGGTCTATTCTAGCACTTCTGATAAATTCATGGTGCTTTGAAAGACTGTTTTAGCGCTTTGATGTGGTAAAACAATGCTTAGAGTAGAATAGCACTTTGGATGCCTACTATAGTGCATCAGAGTGCTGAAGTAGCACTTTTGAGATTTAGCACTTTGGGTGCCTGATTTAGCGTTTCGGGTGCCTGATTTAGCGCTTTCATGTCAGAATTGAAGATTTTGACTTAGGTAACCTTGATTTCATCACTTCTGATCATGTCCATTCGTCGGATTGGTATGATTGATAATCCAAATTCTTGATGTTGGAGTTTGATGATTTAAATAAGACTAAATTCTCATGATTGGCGAGAAGAAATCCTATTTGTGATGATCCTCATGATAGGCAAGGAAATGATTCATATTTGATAAATCTCATGATAGGCGAGATTAGATAATGTTTGATGAACCTCATGATAGGTGAGGTTTGTTGATGTTCACCCATGAATTTTGATAAAAAATTCATACCAAATTTTTGGAATAGACTTGATAGTAGAATGACTTTTGATTTCCTGACATAGTTCACTGATTGTGGATTTTTCATTATGATGATAGGAGGATTTGGGTACTCTCCAGATGTGAGAGATTTTTCCTTGGACCACAGACTTGATATCTCATCTGACACCAGATGAGCTTCAGATTATAGGCCGATGTGGCTTGACTAGTTTGCTTGATATGCCCCAGATTAGGATTAATCGAGGTCTATTGACTGCTTTGGCTAAGAGGTGGCACAGTGACCACAACACCTTTCATCTACCCACTGGCGAGATGATGGTCACACCCAAGGATGTGTGGTGGACTATGTGCATTCTGTTCATGGGGGAGATTATATCTTATGATTCCCATGGGACCAGTGGTAGAGATGTTCTTTGCAGAGTATTCTAGGATCAGGATATTGAGGATCTGAGCATCTGATGGAGGAGAATCACCGATTCATATGCAACACTACCAACAGTGCTAGCTGGATTTATTAGAGGTTTCCTTTGCCCTGATTGCAGGTCAAAGGGATTCCTCATAGGTTGGGGTAGGACCTTAGAGAGCATGATGGTACATGGTACTAGATATGCATGGGGGATGTGCATGCTGACACATCTTTATCATGATCTTCACTCAGTTGTGTACCTAGGGGCACACAGCTTATTAGCAGGGATGACCCTCTTACAAGTGTGGGCATGGGAGAATTTCTCTATTGCTTGGCCATTTCTAGTGGCAGATAGACCAGCAGATAGACCCTATGTGTTAAGATACAAAGGTCATCTTACTCAGGCCTAGATGGGTAAGTTAGAGCACTGGAGGCGGGTTTTTGATGACACAGAGACTGTTACCTGGCGTCCATACTTATACTGTGAGTAGTGGGACGAGGATGATACAGTGTTAGGATACCTCTATGATTTTATGTATCTGATCAACCGGACACTGTTTGTTTTAGAGAGATTTTTGTTGCACCAAGTGTACAGATAGTATGGCATTGTGCAGTGTATGCCATAGGGGGTAGCCCATTATGCTAGGCAGCGGAGTGATATTCCTGATTGGGGGCCCTATTTGTCTTATGATTCTTTAGTGGAGGGATATAGGGCATTGTAGCCATCACCCTAGGACATGCGGAGAGACATTACAGAGGCACCAATTAGAGAGGAGTATGATGCATTCTTGGCCTTGGTTCCACATCCTCGTATTACGATTCCAGATGAGCCAACACCGTTAGTAGTAGAGGAGGATGTGGCAGAGGGTTCTGTAGAGAGTGAGGGTGGTACTCCATCAGGTAGTAGCACAAAGAGGGGTGATGATCATAGCAGTAGTGATGATAGTGATGGTGGCAATGGAGGGGATAGAGGGGTAGGGCCAGTCAGTAGTGGTCCATCATCTAATAGGCCTCGCAAGAGGTGAGCAGTGACAATACCACCTGTAGATCATCAAAGATAGATTGCAGGTCTCCAGACATAGGTCCAGACATTGTAGGGATAGTTGGTACAGGCCCAGGGTTTGCTCATTCAGACCCAGACTCAGATGTAGGCCCAGGATCAGGCTCATGCTCAGGCTTTAGCACAGGTTTAGGGATAGTTGGCAGCTGTACAAACGCAAGTGGCCACTTTGATAGCCGAGCGAGATAGTGCTCGATAGATTACCGAGAGGGAATAGGAGATAATAGAGACCTTACAAAGAGTGGATCATGGTACCTTAGTGGGAGACTACATGAGAGAGGTTCTACGAGCTGGCCGAGAGGTAGAGTTTTACAGAGGTAGGTATGATGATGCAGTGCCTACTGATCGCAGAGTTAGTTATGCCCTGTCGAGATCTCAACGGACACATACACAGACAGTGAGTGAGGGGGTGACACAACCTCCATATAGAGATCCCAAAGATCCTGGTTCTTCCAGGGGTGGTGGTGGTACTAGTCCCATTGGGCCTGCACAATCTAGCAGTAGCAGATCATAGATGTCATTGAGATTCTTCTTTTTGAGACATGATGTATATTACGATGTACCTTATTTTTGATGATGTATCTTTATGCTTAGACTTCATTGTATACTTGACACTGATGATATATATATGAGATGTAGTTGATGTGATTTTTATGATGGTTTATGATTTCTATGTGATGGATGCATTTATTATGTTGATCTATGCAATATGTGATGATTTTATTTCAAATGTGATGATGTAATGATATATTCTTTTGTAGAATATATGATATATGGATGTATGATATGATGTAAATGTATGGATGGATGGATAAATTCTTTTTTGTTTTTTCAAAATGCGATGATGATAAAAATGATGAGCTTACGATGAATGATAATGGATGGATGTAATGAGAATAATGACATGACTTGCATTTATTTTATATGTGATAAAATGTATGGATGAAAATGATGTATCCATATGATGTTGATGGATGATAATGTAATGAATGTTTTTATGGTAAAATGAACATGATGTACTTATGGTACAATTTAATTCATTATTTATTTGATGTATAATGAAATGCATGAATGATGAAATGATGAGATGATGACTTTTACATGTTTTTGATGATTTTTGGAATTATGTCAAGTATACCCAGTCTTATTTGTAGATTAGATAATAATTGATTGTAACCCTTTATGCAACAAATACTCTGCAGATAAATGAATATGATGAATGCAATCTAATTTTAATATGCAAAACTATATGAAAAAACATTGTCATTTTAACAATATCTTTGTGCTTTTTGTCATCATAGAGCTTTATTGGATGTTGAAAGTGTATACAAGTGTCAATGGTATGTGCTAGACCAATGATGACCTGAGTACTTCTGTCATGATTTTTGATATTGCAAGCGAACACAAGCATCTAGGTATGATTTAACCAAGATGACCTGAGCATTCATTTTGTAAACAGGCAGTGATTAATCATTTCAATGTGTGAATTCTGAATGTCATCGGTGATACATTTGTATAGCACATCCCCCGAAAATTCATATATTTATATGATTAACTTACAGACATATGATAATAAAAACATCATTCTTCTTCCTTGTTTCTCTAATTCAATACATCATTGAGTTACTCCAAAGAAATGATAATCAAAAATAGAATTTATCCATTATTTACTTAGAGTGTTTCATTCATTATTCAGATTTTAGATCATCCATCCTGATTTTGTGATGTTTTTATGATTTTTGAGATTTTTGACAAAAATAACTAACCTACTAACTTATCCTAGGGGTCTCAGGGGCTGATCAAAGATTATCCTTGCCTACGTTACACACTCAGAGACCATGTAGTTTGACTAATACATACCTATGTTTTTGGATTTTTCTTTTTCAGATTTAACTTTTTGACATGTTTTTGGATTTTTGAAAATGATATGGATGGTTGATGCCTCTCTGACAATGATTGATGTTTCACTTTGATTTTTTTTTTCATTTTTCTACTATATTGTTGTTTGCTCTTCGGTAAAATCAATGTTTTTGTTGCCCCTAGTGATATCTAGATGTTGCACCCAAGCTTTGGAGTGAGATTTGACTATTTGAGAATGATTTTGATATGGATGCAAAGATGGCAAGGCTACTGACATGATATGAAACAGTACTAACTGCCAGACTAATGATCCTGATATATATCAAAATAGATGGGAAAGTTGATCTTAGAATCACATATGACGCCTGTTTCTAGGTTTTCACCATATGTTTTTATTGCACTCAATTGTTTTGTGTATTTTTCTCCTTTTTCTCTTTTTCTTTCTTTATGTATTTTCTATTTTTTCTACTTTTTTTTTTGTATTTAATATTTTTTCTATTTTTTTTTGTATTTTACATTACCAAGATGCCTATTTGCTAGGTTTTCATCAAGGAAACCATTTTTAGAAGTTTGACTCATGCACTTAGGAGATTCAAGCATAGAAATTTCAGAGATGGATACCGTTGATAGGTTCATCAAACAAATCCACTTCTAACATTGATAGTTGATATGCTCCTGATCCATACACTGATATGACGACAAAAGAACCAAGCCAGTTAGGCTCAAATTTCCCTTTCTTCTCTCTGTCCTGCTGATTCCTAGGGTTTTCTTTTAGTACCAAGTCACCAACCTGAAAGAACCTTAGTTTTACCCCATGGTTGTAACTTCTTGACATCCTTTGTTGATAAGTCGTTATATGATTAATAGCTTGTTGATGATGCTCATCAAACAATTCCAGTTTTTGCAATCTAGATACCCTATAGTCTTTGTCTAAAATGATTCCTCTGAGTGATACACGAAGGGATGGAATTTCAACTTCAATGGGCAATATGGCTTCTGACCCATATACCAAGGCATATGGAGTATCTCTTGTTGGTGTTTTGATACTTGTTCTGTAGGCCCATAATGCAGGATTGAGTTGAACATGCCAATCATGTCCAACATTGTTAATCATCTTTTTGAGGATTTTGAGTAGTGTTTTGTTTGAGGCCTCTGCTTGGCCATTCCCTTGAGGATAGTACGGTGTTGAAAAATGATGTTGGATATGAAACTTTTCACATAGCTCTTGGACATCTTGATTCTTGAAAGGTCATCCATTATCAGTGATAAGGATTGAGGGATTCCATACCGACATATTATGTAATTCAAAATGAAAGAGGAGATCTACTTCCTAGTGATGGTTGTAAGAGGCACTGCTTCTATCCATTTTATGAAATATTATGTAGCTCTTATGATGAACTTGTGTCCGTTGGATGAAGATGGATTTATTTTTCCTACCAGATCGAGGCCCCATTAAAAAAAAGGCCATGTCGATGTGAAGGGATGTAGTTCTTGTGTTGGTGCATGAATCAGATTGCTGTGAATCTGACACTTTTGACATTTCTTAACAAACTGATAGGATTCTTTCTCCATGCATGGCCAATAATATCCCAAACAGAGGAGTTTCTTGGCTAGAGTTATCCCACTCGAGTGAGTCCCACAAATACCCTCGTGAACCTCATGTAGGGCCATTTTAGATTCGTCGTGTTCTAGACATCATAGTAAGGTACCATCAAGACCTCGATGATAGAGTATGTCAGTGATTAAAGTATGTTGTGCGGATTGGTGGATAAAGTTATGTTTTTGGTTCTTGGATAGATCAGGAGGAAGGACATCATCTTTTAGGTAAGCATAGGTCTTTGCATAGATGGAGGTTTCATTTGTTTCTATATGGCAGATGGTAGTGGATTTTGAATTATAATGGGAAGGACATGATACTTGTTCTACCATAAACTCATAACAAACATGTTTCTCAGGCAATTGTAGCCATAGAGTCTGCAGCTTTGTTCTTCGCCCTTGGAATTTGATCATACTTAATTCTGAAAAAGGACTATTTCAGATCATCTATTTGTTGCTTTTAGGGCATCAAATTTTCATCTTTTGTTTGATACTCATCATTTACTTGATAAATAACTAGTTGAGAGTCTTCATATACCTGTAAGTCCATGATCTTCCATTGAATTCCTATTTTGACCCCAATTATCAAGGATTCATATTCTACCACATTATTTGTACACTGAAACATTAATCTATATGATTTTGGAATGGTGTGTCCTTGTGGAGAGATGAACAAAATCCCTACTCCTGATTCATGCTGTGTATATGATCCATCAAAATATAATACCCATTGTTGGGGCATCACTATCAGAATGTCTGCATCTGGAAACTCCATTGTCATTGGTCGATCATCTGGTAAAGGAGCCTCTGCTAATTGTTCAGCGATTATCTGTCCCTTGATTGCCTTTCTCTCTACATATTGAATGTCAAATTCACTTAATAGCATGACCCACTTTTCCAGTCTACCTGTTAAGGTAGCTTTACTGAGTATATATTTTAAAGGATCGATCATTGCTATTAGCTTGATTGTATGAGTTAGCATATAGTGTCTTAGCTATTGAGTAGCAAACATGACTGTCAGGCATGATTTCTCTATGAAAGTGTAATTGATTTCATATCCATTTAATGTTCGGCTTATATAGTAGCTGGCATGTTATTTTCCTTCATAATCCTCTTGCACGAATAGTGCCCCCAAAGAGATATATGTCATGGCAATGTACAATATGAGAGGCCTTCCTTCTATTGGTGGAATGAGAATAGGTGGTGACATTAGATACTATTTGATTTGATTGAATTTTGTTTCACACCCCTCATTGCACTTGAAAACTATATTCTTATATAATAGATGATTAAAAGGATGAATTTTGTCCACCAGCTGGGAGATAAATCTTCTGATTGATTGGAGCCTTCCCTATAGTGATCTGAGTTGATTGATATTCTTAGGAGGTGGCATCCCCATAATTGATTTGACTTTCGGTGGATCCACTTCAATGCATTTTCCTGAGACAATGTACCCTAATAGTTTTGTTGATGTGACCCTGAAGACACACTTCTTGGGGTTTAACCTGACATTGAATTTCTCCATCCGTGTGAATATTTTGTCGAGGATATGAAGATGTCATCCACATAATCCTCCATGAAGGTTTGCATCATATCATGGAAGATTGTTTTCATTGCTCTTTGATAAGTGGCTCCTGCATTTTTTAGATTGAATGGCATGACGTTCCAGTAGAAGGTTCCCCATGGACATGTAAAAGTCATCTTTTCTTGATCTTATGGAGCTATTTTTATTTGATTGTACCCAAAGAAACCTTCCATGATTGAAAACATGACATGCCCTACCGTTAAGTCCATGATGATGTCGATATTTGGTAATGGAAAATCATCCTTTGGGCATGCTTTATTTAGGTCTTTGAAATCTTTACATATTCTGATGCTATTGTCCGGCTTTGAAATAGGCACAATTTTTGATATCCACTTGGCATAGTCTATAGACCTTATGAATACATCATCCAATAATTTCTTTAGCTCTATCTTTACCATCAATGCGATATGGGGATGCATTTTTCTCAATTTTTGCTTGACAGGATTGATTCCTACAGGCAAAGACAAGTGATGCATGAGCAGATTTGGCTCTAAGCCTAGCATATCGAAATATGACCAAGCAAAGTTGATGTTTCTTTATTTAAAGAATTTGATGAATTCTAGTCTTTCTTGATTTGTCATGGATTCCGCCAGATGTAGGATTCTTGTCTTTTCTTCAGTGTCGATATTCACAGACTGTGTTGGTTCTACTAGGACTGATGATCACTCATGATAACATTCTGGAAGAGTATCAAATCTTCCATCCTTTAGTGCCTCATAAAGGTTTTCACTGTTAGATGCATTCTTTATTTTTTCTTTTTCCAGATCTAATGCTGCCATAGAATGGTTTTCACCATTAGATCTATTTTCCCTGTTTTCATTTTTGCAACTGGAAGATTTGACACCATCCTGCCAAGTCATTTTGTTATGAGTATTACAGATAGAACTTGTACCAGGTTTTCTATGACATAGGAAATTTATGATGGGATCATCATCTGTAAATATTGGTATAGTCAAAGGTTTGACAGGTTCCCAGTCAATGAGTTCAGGATGGATTGATGGCTTGAGGTCTTCGAATTCATTTGGGTTGATAAATGTAAGGTTTCAGACAACCATTTCGTCATAGTTGTTTATTGTAATGTCAAGGTCAATGATGGTACTTTCTTCAAGATCATCTAGCTCACTCGAGGTCTATTCATCCCCACTTGAACCATCAATATTTAGTGACTCTCCCACAATTGGTCTAGACCCAGAGCGTTGGCCCTCCTCACGTGTAGGTGTATATTGTTGGATGACATCAATATGAATATTTGTGAAAGATAAATCAGAACATGAATCCCATTCATATTCATTAGAATCTGTCTTAGAACTATTTCTAAGTTGAAGAATTCTTTCTACAACCTTCTTTTCCAGTTCTTGTTTTTCTTCAGTAGAGTATCTCAGTTCTGGCTTCTCTTTTGAGTGGAGAATGAGGGGTATAATAAGCTCTATGATTCCATCCTTCCTTAATCCAACAGGTCCTTGTCCTTCATACCCCATTTTTTCTAAAATAGCTTTTCCTTTTCCATATTTATCAGTGTTAATATTGACATTTTTGATATTGATATTTGATGTAGAGGGTTCCTCATCTTTGTATAGCCAATCCAAGATCACTTTGCTATTTGATTCATCCTCTATTGGGCCTTTTTTGACAAACCTTTCGTCAAGAGTTGTGACTGGTAATGATGTTTGAGATTTGATCATAGATGGTTGACCATATGTCCTAGGAGATGGCATTAACTGTGATAGGTTAAGTGATTGCTCCATAGAATATGTTCCCATTCCCTTGTCTGTCAGTTGAACTTGCTCTTGGAATTTTTGTGGTAAAGAAGTTTGTTGATCCAGATTATCTGTTGATTGAGTTTCAATAGGACTTGTCTCTTTTTCTTTACCCTTCTTCTCTACCCACTTGGTGGTGACACTTGGATGTTGTTCTTCTTTGGATGATTTTGAACATGATGCTTCCCTGTTGTGTGGTACAAAGGTATCTTGAGAGATCCTTAGGTTGTCACAATGTTGAGGATGATTGTAATCAGTAGATATAGTCACCTCTCATCCATTTATTTGAAACTTTAAACATTGATGATATATTGAAGGTACAATCTGCATTTCATGGATCCATGGTTGTCCTAAGAGAATGTTGCATTTTAACTCTTTCTCCAACACTTGGCATGCTATATGCTTCATCATTGGCCCCACTTGAATAGGTAGCACAATCAAGCCTTTAGATGATCTTTCTTCCTCATCATATGCTTTGATAGTCATTTTTCTCCAGGCATCAATAGCATCATCTGAATACCCTAGTGCATGAATTAACTTGAGAGTGCAAATGTTCAGACTAGCTCCCCCATCTATTCAGACTCTCTTGACGTGATGATTATGGATTAAGACTTCAATATGGAGTGCAGTATTATGGGGATGGTTTAGTGAGATATCATCCTGTTCAGAGAATAATAGACAATGTGGGTAGTCAAATGTCCCACCATAGCTTGAAACTAAAAAAAATCTAGATTCTTTGGTACTGTAGTGGCAACTAAATATTTTCTGAGAACCTCCTTATGTGATGGTGATATTTTAAGGAGTTCTAGTATCGATATCTATGCTGAAATTTTTTGTAGTTAATCGACAATGTTCTAATGAGATGGAGGTGGAATAACATGTGTAGATCCAACTCCCTTTAGCACAACCTTGGCTTGCCCCCTAGTCATTACATTTGTTGGTTGATGTTCTTGACAGTCTCTGATTTTTAAGACATTAATTTGATTATCAGAGTTTGGTATGCTCGGGAGAAAATCCAAAGGGGTAGTGTTGTTGATTTTGGGTTCATCAATGTTGTGACTAGCTATATGATCACTCTCTATTCTAGATAGACAAAGGATTTTTGTGTCAAAGACATGGTTGACATTCTTCCCTTTATTATTTGAAGATGATGGTGCTCCTTATCAAAGGGCCCTTGAAGGCCGAGTGATCATTATTATTTTGGGGTGTTTCCACATATGCTTTATTGTTGTCGATCAAATCTTGTATTGCATGCTTCAACTCCATACAATCGTTGGTTTTTTAGCCTTTGTTATTATGGAAGTTGCAGTAATCAACATCATTACACCATGGTGGTTTGACCTTTGGATCCTAGAATCGGGCTTCCTGTGTAGTGATAAGGCCACTGGTGATTAATTCTTTCATTGTTGATTCTATTATTTGGCCTAAACGTGTGAACCTACGTCGATTTGATGGTTTTTGATATGACTGTGCTTTTACGATCTCATTGTTTTCTATGACATTTGACTTGAAAATTTGATCATTGTTTTGATTCTTTGATGTAGATGTTGTCAAGTTAAAAACTAGTTTGACATTTTGGGAATCATTTGTTGTTTCATTGGTAGTCATGCTTTGATTCTTTTGCCAAAATTTTGGCTTATCACTACTTGAGTATTAATTGGAGAAGTTATTTGTGTTATTAATTTTATCATTGAAATGTTTGATAACTCCTCTTTTGACTAATGCTTCCTCAATTTTAAGACCATTTTCTATTACTTTTTCAAATGTGGGAGGGCATTGCAATTCAAGTCTATAACTCATTTCCTCCGTCAAGTTGTCAGTGAATAACTCCATCTTTTCTTCCTCAGGAAGGATCGAGGATATCTAGTGAACAATCGTCACCATCTTTGTAGAAAAGACAAGAACATTTCCCCTTTGTTTTGCTTTAGGTTATAAAGATCCTTTATTGTAACATCGTGTTGGATGTTAAAGGAGTATTGGGAAATGAACCTATTGACTAGTTCCTCAAAAGTTTTGATACTTGGTTGTAGTTTTGAAAACCACTCCATACATGATCCTCCCAAGCTCCTTGGGAATAATCTCATTAAGTAAGTTTCCTCTTGGGAAAACTCGAGATTCATTGTTTTGAATTCCCTGATATGATCTATCAGATCCATTCTTCCATTGTACTTGTCATACTTTGGGATTTCACAGTGTCTAGGAAAAGGTATCAGACCGACTGTTGCATTGAAAGGATAAGGACAAATGTCCTGTATTGCATATCTTTTGGTACTCCCTTTCGTCATATCCTGTATCTATTGTTGTAACAATTTCATTTGAGATGTCAAAGTGGCAACTGGATCTATTGTTTGTGTAGGTTGTAGTATTTCAGTCTCACTTGTTCCAGGTGCTTCCTTCAGACGATTCAACCAACATCAAAAGATACTTCTCCATATCTTGTTCTAAAATATTTTCCATAAATTTATGGAACTTGGGATCTTGTTGAGCTATTTTAATATCCTCTAGAGTCATTTCATTCTTATCATTTTGGTTCAAACTGTTCCAAGGATTCTCTTCTGCCATTGTTTGGGATGTTTCAAGTTCTTGCTCTAAGAGTCTCTACTTTTGGGACCTAGTGAAGATTGGCATACAAATTTCTACCCTTTCTTTTGAAATGTTGATCTTCTATGCTGGAAAAATGACAATTTGAACTTTTAACAAATTCGAATAAGATGATTGATCTTATTGATGAGACTATGTTAAAAAAATTTATTACTATACTTGGTTTCATGATAAAGGATGATAGTATCCTTATGATGAAACTTCAGTGTAGTAATTGATTGTGTATTTGATTTTGACACTTGTGATTTGAAAGATCTTGTTTCAGTTGATAAGATTGGAATTTTTTATAAACCTATCTGTTTTCAGTCTCTAGATAGTGATTTTGATGAAAAGAAACTTGGTTTCGATGAAAACTATGGATAAAATGACAAATTGACTGACTAGTAGAATTTTTGAACTCTCTATTTTGAAAGCGCTAAAACAGAGGACAGCGGTGGTATTTCACAGAAGCACTAGAATAGAGTTTCAAAGTGCTGAAATAGGTGACAAAAGCGCTATCTTGATAGAAGCGCTAAAACAATGCACAAAAGTGCTGCAGAAATTGATGGAAGCACTACCTTGATAGAAGCGCTGAAACAATGCCCGAAAGTGCTAGAAAAGATGATGAAAGTGTTGTTTGATGAAAGCACTAAAATATATACTGTAAGCGCTGAAACAGTGCCCAAAAGCACTATTTCATAGAAGCGCTAAAGCACTGGCCCGAAACATTGAAATAGGTTTCCAGAGCGCTAAAAATAGGACTTTTATGACTCTCTATTGTAAAATCTGATCTGGCCTTGTGGCATACTGTATCATGGATTATGGAAGATAAGAATGATGGATGTGCTGACTACGGTTGTGATACTGAGTGAGAGCTCTTCTTTGGAAGAAGGCTCATGCATAGATTGGTTCTACTGCATAATCTAAAGTGTCACCCCTAGCAAAATCATGATATATGTGGATGAATGTTCTATGTCATAAAAAGAGTTTCCAATTTTGATATAGAAAACACTATCTTCTTAATTTATCTCGATAAACGAAAGGTTTCTTGGGTTTTGTGATTTTGATTTTTCTCTTGAAAAACATGGAGGACTTCCACTTTCGTAGCATGGATTTTCTAATCTAACTTGAATTTGTTGGTTTTTAGGATGATCTTTAATCTGATTTTAATGAATTTATGAAAACACAACAAGCAATTGTGAATAATTGTTTTTAACTGAATAGATCATGTATGTTCAAGAACCACGAATGGTTCTTATTGATTTTGGTGGGTTGTTTTGAAAATTGTACACAAATCAAATAGACTCACACTTAAGGACAAATAGGTCATCATTATACTCACAACCCACATCTTGAATTGAGTTGACGCACACAGCCTTGTCACCCCCTAGAGGGCGCCCGTGTTTTTGTCGTTTCCAGGCACATACTCAGAGTTGGATTTCTTGTTCTCTGAGCAAATGGTCCATGGAAATTATATGGTGAGTGTCTTGGGGGTAGATTCTTCCCTCCCCTTGCACTGTGAGTATGACAATGTATGGATACTAACTCGGCGGGATACTAATCTATTATTCGTAGATAGGGCTTTCGTGCGGTGCGGCAATTAATAAACTCCCTCATGAGACCTCCCAATCTTTAGAAAAAATATTTTGGGGATAGTTATCTTGCTCACTACCATCAAGTTGGACTTTCATCAACAACTTGCATTTTTATTATAGTGGGTTGGAATCCTTGGATTTAGGTGTTCCCACTAAGGTTGTTCCCATAGGGTGAGTACTTTTTCCCACTACGACAGGCCTTCTAAAGGATTTAATAAAGTGTAAATAGCATGAAGTAAAAGTGAATCTGGCACTTTGGTCACCCAATTAAGGGGAGATCATAAGCCTAATCATCACAAGCACAACATATAAGTTGTTCTTGTTTTAAGCCCAAAAATAAATTTTCTAATCTATGTGAAGTTGTTCTATGTTTTAAGCCCAAAAAATTGGCTACCCTAGGATTAATATATTTTAGAAACCAAGAAGTGACTATCCTAGGATTGATAAATTTTAGAAAACCAAAAGTGACTATCCTAGGATTGATAAATTCTAGTCCAGCTATGAAAAAATTAAAATCTGGTTGTGGCCTCGTCAGATCCAGAATGATTTTACAAAAGCACTAGAACAGTCCACCGAAGTGCTATAACTCTTACCTGATGCGCTAAAACATGAAAGTGCCGAAACAGGACACTGAAGCACCAAAATTTGCCACAAAAGCACTAAATCACCAATGCGCTAAAATAGGTCATAGAAGCACTAAAGTTGAAAGCACTGAAATTTTTTATGGATGTGTTGTAGTAACACAAAAGCGCTATAGTATTTCACAAAAGCGCTAAAAGAAAACACGACGGGAACCTGCATGACACTTTCTAGAAAAAAATGTAAAATTGGGGTTAATGCCCCACGGTGGGCGCAAAATTGTAAGCATGGGTAAGGTGTAAAGCACAAAACACTCTTCTTAATACGACATTATATTAAAGACAAAGTTGAATGAATTAAATCAAAGCAATAATCTACTAAAAGTGTCATATTGCTCTCTATCTACAAAGATTTATTAAATCACTATAGCTCTCAGATCGTGAGTGCACTATGATTGTCAAAATGACAATTCAAAGAACGAGATGGATTCTAATGCAATGATATGGAGCTTAATGGATAATACTAGATGGTAAATAAATTAAACTAGCATGAATTGACATGGAAATAGATAGATGCAGCTACAGGAGGCAGCCATGATATGAAAACTTGATTGTTGGATACTTGATGCTTGAATTCTTGTAGAGTAAGAGTGCATAAGTTAGATTATTTGGATCCTTATCTTGGTTCAATGAGGCTATATTTATATAATTCTAGGCTATAGAAATGCATAGGGATGACATTGAGAGGATTGGATTCAATCGAGAGGATTGAATGGTGAGAGATGGAGGAGATTGAGAGAATTTTGGTGATTGTCTCTACCCATGAAAACACCAGGCAAGAGAAGAGGAAAGATTGATGGAGGAGGATTGAGAGAAGAATTTGGAATTTGTCTCCAAAACTTCCCATGAAGTTTCAAAGCAGTAATTGTGACATATTTTAGAAATAAATTAGACATGGGATATCTAATTCATTTTTGAGAAAATATAGATGGAATATTCCTTATGCCTTTATTCAAATATTTTGATTTATTTAAATTAGCAAAAGAGGGATAAATAATTTAATAAAATGAACTATAGAAGTTGTTTATTAAATTAGATAGAAGAATACGACAATTAATAAATAAAGTGTTTGATCTTTATTTAATTAATTTAAGATTGATGTGATAGAATAAAATAGGAAAATGATAATTAAAGCAAACAAAGTATTTAATTTTTTTTATTTAATTAAGATGAGATTAAATTTGAACTATATAAATAAATATTTCTATTTATTCAATAGTAGAGGAAATTAGGATAATCAATTAAATAATTTGTATTTAATTATCGGAGAACCATTAACCCTTTAATTAAATGATAAATCCTACATTAAACCTTGAACCCTAAACCCTCAACTCTAAACCCAATACCCTCAACCCTATACCCAATATCCTAAACCCTAATCCCTTTACACTATATGCTTAACTCTACAACCCCAACCTTGAACATTATACCTCAACCCTTAACCCTACACCTTAAACCCTAAACCCTACACCTTTAGCCCTCATCCCTATACCATATAACCTCAGCCTTGTAACCTAAGCCTTGAACATCATCCCTCAACCCTAAACCCTACACTCAAACTTGTACACTAAACCCTAAACCTTAAACCTCAATGATAAACCTAATACCCTCAACCCTATAACCATTATTCTAAACCGTAATCCCTATTCCCTATACACTTATCCCTATACCCTCAACCTTGAACACTATCCCTCAACCCTCAAACCCTAAACCCTACACCCTCAAGCCTCCTCTCTATACCCTAAACCCTTAACCTTATACCCTAAACCATAAACATTATCCCTCAACCCTATACTTAAACGACAAACCCTACACTCTCAATCCTTAACCCTATACCTTATACCCTTAACCCTACACCCTAAACCCTAATCCCTATACCCTATACACTTAACCTCATACCCTCAACCCTCAACCCTCAAACTTATACATAAATCCTAAACCCTAAACCTAATATCCTCAACCCAATACCCTCAACTATATACCCAATATCCTAAACCATAATCCATATACCCTATACACTTAACCTTATACCCTCAACCCTATACCATAAACCATAAACCATAATTCCTCATCCCTCATCCCTATACCCTATACCCTCAAATTTATACATAATATACTAAACCTTAATCCCTATTCCATATACACATAACCCTATAACCTAAACCCTATACCTTAAACACTAAACCTTATAGCCTCAACCCTCATGGGCAGAGAGAAAGAGGGGGATGGAGAGATTGGAGAGAGAGAGGGATTGGGAGGGAAAGATGAGATAAAGATAATTAGAGAGGGAAGGAGAGGTACAGAGACATAAGAGATAAAGAGTAGATAAGGAAGGATAGATGGAGGGAGAGAGGAGGAGGTGAGATAGAGATCAATACAAAGAGTGTGGTAGGGAGTGATAGAGGGATATGTGGGTAGAGAGGGATACTTGTGAGATATAAATAAGTAGAGAGAGATAAAGATAGAGGGAAGGAGGGAGGGTGGGTGAGAGAGGGGAGGAAGGGAGAGTTAAAGAGGGATAGGTGAGATAAAGATAAGTAGAGAGGAAATGGTGACATATAGAGGAGAGAGTTATAGAGAGGGAAAGAGAGAATGGTGAGATAGAGAGGAGGGAGTGAGAGAGAAAGCGGGTGAGGGAGGAGTGAGAGAGAGGTAGAGGGAGGGTAGGAGAGATAGAGAGTAGATAGGGGAAAATTTAGGGAGGGAAACATCTAGAGAGAGAGAGAGAGAGAGAGAGAGAGAGAGAGAGAGAGGGAGAGAGAGAGGTAGATGGAGGGAGAAGAGAGATAGAGAGTATATAGGGGAAAAGGTAAGGAGGGATACATCTAGTGTGTGTGACAGAGAGATAAGGAGAGGTAGAGAGAGAGAGAAATAGAGAGGGAATGAGGGAGGGAGGGAGAGAAGAAAGATAAAGAGGTGTAGAGTTTTATAGAGTGATGGATGGAGAGGTAGGTAGAGAGGGATTAGGGAGATAGATAGTAGAGAGGGAAGGAGAGGGAGATGTATGGATGAAGAGAGTGGGAGGTCAGATAGAGAGTAATAGAGAGAGAGTGGTAGGTTGTGATGGATGGAGAGATAGGTAGAGAGGGAGAGGAGAGATATAGATAAGTAGATAGGGAGGGAGAGAGGGAAATATATGTAGTGAAGGAGAGAGAGAGATGAGATAGAGAGAAATAGAGAGTGGTGGAAGGAGAAGTAAGTAGAGAGAGGGAGAGAGGAGATAAATATAAGTAGAGATGGAAGGAGAGGTAGAGAGAGGAGAGATATAGAGTAGAGAAGGAATGAGGGAGGGAGGGAGCTAGAGAAAGGTGAGATAGAGAGGTAAGGTTTGATGGAGGCAAAGGTAGGTAGAGAGAAGGATTGGGAGATAGAGAGTAGATAGGGAAGAAGAGAGGGAGAAAAAATTATGGAGGGAGAGAGAGGGAGGTGAGAGAAAGGTGATATAGAGAGAAATAGAGAGAGTGGTAGGGAGTGATAGAGAGAGAGAGAGAGTTCTTGAGATCAAAGGAGAGAGAGTCAGATAAAGGGATGGAGATAGTGAGAGAGAGGTCTAGAGTGTAAGGGATAGAAATGAGTGAGATAGAGAGATAAATAATACAACTTGCTGATTACTAAAATTTGACTAAGTCTAAAATTTGTGAGATCTTCCAAAAACTAGAATTTGCATTATAACTCCTAGAGATATAAAACCACTCTCAAACATCTTTCCTATATACATGAAATATATCTTAAAGTATAAGAAAGTAAACATCCATATGTAAATGTTAACTTATACTTAAATGTTTATTTCATGTATATAGTTTCCCTAAAAGACAATGAGAAGAAAGAAAAAAAAAAAAGAAGAAAAAAAAATTTGATGTAGATCAAAACGCGAGCGTGTTATAACGCAATTGCATTTTGTCAATGCATTCAGAAAATGTAAAATCCATGTCAAAACTAAGATATAAAGCAATCACGTTATATCTTGCTTTGGGAATCCCTAAGCCTTGGGCTTGGAGGAAATTCTTAATGACTAGAGACATGTTTTTGCAAATTCTACAATATTTCACATAATCGGGTTCGTGCTCACCCTTAGGATTGCACATGGTTCAATATCAAATAAATCAAACATATGGGTAATGTTAGGTTCTCTCTTAACTATCCAATGATGTAATCTTTTTTCACTTTCTGACAATGTTAAGTTGTTCATCCATAATATATTTTGTTTGTGTGTCTCTTTTTCAGCAAAAATCTATGTTTGGTGTTTTTTCATTATAAATTAGCCTTTATTAAAATTTCAAATAAATTACATTTTTAGAAAATAGACTCCATTCTACAAATTATTTTTAAATTCAATTAGTTTCCAAAATTTGTAGGGGTAGCATGACCAAAATTTTGTTTTTCAGAAAGTGTCTACTTCGAAAATTAGTAAAAAATTGAATATTCATTAAACAATTATCAGAAAAATCGCACATCAACTACATACTATTAGCTAAATTTTGACCATAGTGATTTTAAAAATACTAAAAAAAAGTTCATTGTGCTAGGGTCATACAAGAGTTTCTATGTTATGTTTTTTCTGAAAAAAATAACACCAATTTATGTATGTCCCTCTTTTTTACCCTTTAATCTAAACCATTTTCAAAATAAATTAGTAGTTTAGAAAGTAGACTCAAAGCTCTTTGAGCCTTTTTTTTGTTCTATCTCAAAATTTTGAGTGTAACTATCCTCAACTTCATGTCCAAGGTCAGTATTTCCTGATTTTAGAAAAAAAGTGGCCACTTAAACCCCCTTCTTGGGAACCATATTTTTGCACTTACCCTTAATTCTTTGGCATTGTATGATTGAGTATCTTTTCATTGTCTACTTTAGTGTGATTTTGATGCAAGGTCATCCTCTCACTAAAGTGGGAGCTAAATGTAGTGATGAAAAATGTATCCTTTTACATTTTCTCACTTGTTTGGTCCCTCCTAGTTAATTTGGACTTAATTGTGCCTTAATTTAGTGTTGTATTGTGTATCCCTTTACAATCTCACACTTATTTAGGGATACCTTAATTAATTGAGATTATTTTTTCCTTAATTGGCCCTTTAATTCATTTACCAAGCCTATTTAATTACATTTTCCAAAGAGGAAACCCAACATTCATTAATGCCTAAACATAACACTTCTTATTGAGCAATGTGTGTCCCAAGTTTATGGACTAGGGTCCCATTCAACCATGGGTTATTCTTCCCTTGACCTTAGGACCTAAATTTAAATTATTATTTTTTGTGGTATTTTAACATTTTCAAATTTTTGATTCAATGTCGACTTGTGATATTTGAATTTTAGGAAATTGAGGATAGATATCTATAAATATAAGGTTATTTCACTATGTTTCACCTACCAATTTGAAATGAGAATTCCTATAAAAAAATTTATGATCAAGAGAAATTCAAAGGAATTCAAGAGAATATTTATCATTTTTTTATTGTAGTATTCAAGATCCAATCATCATGTCAAAGTCTTCGTGCATCATACATGTTTTTGGAGCTAACATTGTGATGTAGGTTTTATGATCAAATCAAGCATTCAAAGCACTATTTCAAGCAAGATTCAAAGTTTAAGATCCACATCCATTGAAACCATTTCATGCAAGTTTCATTTATATATTCCAAAGTTTATAAACCACCAAAAAGATGATATGCTAAAAGGGAAAGAGGATTCCCCAATGAGCCTCTAGGGTTTTTCATGTAGAAGCTATGTTAGGAAATGGACTCTCTTTCACCTAATGATATATTTTTTGGGTGAGTTAATTCAAAGTATTAAGGTTTTTGATGTGTGTGAATGTGTCTAAGTGCAATAAACTGAAAAATAGAATGATTCATTCAATGCTAAACAATTGAAATGCAAACTGTTGGAAAACACAATGTTGTATGTAAACATATACAAAATGACCTAAGAATGTACACTAAACTAAATATAAATGAAAGAGATAGAATGCGTTAACCTAGAATTTGAAGAAGGATGTAATGGAGGTTTGGAATGCTAATGAAAATGTTGCAGAAGTTGGAAGGGACACTTGTGCCAATCTGGGCGACCTAGTCCCAGATTTGAGAAAACTGGTCTAGAGCCCGTTTCTGCTAAATGGGTATCTAAATATGTGAAAATCACTGAAAGGAATTTCCAATGGGACTAGGTCACCATTTTTGGTGACTTAGTACTCTTCTAGTTTTTTGAAAATTTGGAAGGGGAAACGAAAGCCCTCAGTCTGCACCTTGGTTCTTCACAACTGTCCACTTCTGAAACTCTGATTTTTGGGCTTGAAAGTGACTTTTGGTGGATGTTTGGAGTTTGCAAGAAAGGAGAGGTCTTCAAAAAATATTCAAATCCTTCAATGATCTTCAACGTACCTAAATCTACAAACACACAAAGAGAGAAAGAAAAAATGTTGATTGTTAGGGATTAGGGGTTTTCCTTGGTCAAACCACTTTAAAGTAACTAAACCAAAATGAATAGAAAATGTAATGAAACATAAAACATGAAGTAATGGAGTAATTTACCTTTCCATGATGAGATATCTTGTGTTGTCACATAAATCAACCCTTGAATACTTCAGAAAAGATGTCTTGTTGACTTGGAATGCTCAAACCCTAGCTTGCTTGAGAAGAGTGATGAGTAGAAGAATGAGGTAGGAGAAAAATGAGATGAATTAGGTCAAAATAAGGGGAAAAACCTTTATTTATAGAATTTATGCCCTAATATTCCCTAAATAACACCATATAGGACAACCTTAGGTATTTAGAGACAAAATCTTGAAATTAGAATTTTAAGTTAAATTTAAATTTTATGCTACATGGGACTAGGTTGCCCAAGGTGGTGACCTAGTCCACTTGGGAATTTTCATTGGCTTTTTGGGATTAATGTATGATTATTGTTAATTTTCAAGATTGTCTCACAAAACACACTGAATTAAGGCATGTATGTGCATTAAGGGGTCATTATAGCATAGAAAGGGTTGATTTAGTGATGGAAAGCCTAGGAAAGTGTGAAAATGTACTACAAAACCTTACAAAACTTTGGAACAAGGCTTGGAAAGGGGTCAAAAGAGGTTAAAAAGGTCCAAAATCCATAGACAAGGGTACACGTTTTGGTGAATGATATGCATTAAAATGAGATGCATGATCATGCAATGACAATAACTTGAAGAAAGAGAGAGGGACGGGGTAGAAAAGATTCACTCACTTTAGGGCCACGAGAAGGTGAGAAACATACACATGGCTGGTATGTACTCACACACACAAAGGTGGCTATGGGGAAATTCATGCCATTGGTTGGGCTTCCCACTTAACCATACAAAAGTTATACCTCATGATAACTTTAATAAGGTGCCACAAAAGGAAATGATTTTTGAAAGGACTGTTCAAAAGGATTTTACTTTGTTCATGCAATGTAGCATCTTTAAGGAACATCAAGTGTATTGTCTCCAAGAGAGGAAAAGTGAAATTGGACTCATCTTGTATACAAGAGAGGAAGAACTCATCTTGTATGCAAAAGAAGAAAAATGCAAATGTCTCATTTTGAGCAACATTGTACCTAATGTTTCCAAGAGAGGGGATCACAAGAAAAATAAAATCACATAGTGCAATGTGAGTGGTGATGTATGCCCCCACTTTAAAGGAATTGTGAAACACCATACTATGAGAAATTGCTTTAAAGTAGAAGAGGAGGAAGAAAAATGAGAGCTTGTTCAGAAAGCCCTATGCCGAGTCATATGTTTCCAAGAAGCTACGTCATAAAAAGGGGGAGTATGTTAGATGCAAGTCAACTTAAGACATGTCATCCACATCCAAATGTTTCTCTTATATGTTCATGAAAGTTTAACGAGTAGTCAACAGAGACAACGACAAGTGACATATGAGGGAAGAGGCTACCTAACCCCTTGCCCCATTTAGTGTAGGAAAAGAGTGAGCTGAAAGGATTGAGGAGATATAAGGTAGAGTGAAAATCGGGATCAATTAGAGGAACTAGGTGCCCCCACATAAGGGATAGCACCAAAATCCTTAAGATGTTGAATTTTTCTACTCAAGGCCTTAAATTAATTAGTGTGATGACCATGAACTCAATGGTAGGAACAAAAGGAATGTTTATGGTAACATTTATTTTGAGTTGGAGCAGGAAGGGAGATCAAGTGATCTTGGAGGAGTCTTGACAAGATTCCCTCTTGATTAAGGGGAGAAGGTGGTCCTTTTCTTTTTAACAAAGAAGTGTCTTTCTTAGTATAGGATGTCATACTTAGCAAGGCACTATAGATTGTCAGATTTTCTATACTCCTTTGGAAGAGTGTGTAAAATTTGAATCAATAGTGGGTTATGAGATGACATTGGCATTAATCAAAGAGTCCTTTGATTGTTTAAATTATTGCAAAGAATCACTTTCTAAGAGTGGTTTAGAAGTTTGATTTGAGATAGTGTTGATGTTGGAGGAAAGTTTGATGATTTTGATAAAAGGGAAATAACCAAGACCATGATGTGTTTCTTTTGCATGAGGCTCAATAGGGTTGTGGATACCTTGTTCATTAGCACCACAACCTTTTCCACTATATCCAGGTTGTTTTATGAGTTCATAACCTTTTCCATAAATATTTTTCATCACTTTTGGATCAGGTGAAGGTGCGTTGTTGGATTCTTTTTCTAAAGTAGATAAGGTGGATGCATGTGAAGGATCAATTGAGTCTTGTGTTGACAAGACTATGTTTCCCTTTTTAGAATTGTTGTTGGTGATCTTAGATTTTACTAGTAAAGGAGGGGTAAATTCTAAGGAATCCCAATCATCATCGAAGAGCTTCGTGATGGGCTCAAGATGGTGATCATTATTTGTTTGTTCGGTGGGTTCCACTTGGGTGGTTGGTGTTAAGGTGTTGAAGTGATTCTATTTGGATTGTTCAATGTTTAAGCAACTATTGGGTTTAGGATTGGCATCAAGTGTGTACAATTTATTGTTGTAGATGTATTTCATCTTACAATGAAGATTGGAAGGAATTATATTCAATGCATGAATCCACATCCTATCTAACAGAAGATTATATGAAAGCTCTTGAGGCATAACATGGATTTTTGTGTACAATGTGGCCATTCCAATAGTAAGAGGTATAGTGATCACACCGATCAGTTTCTTAGTGACGTCAAATCCTCTAATAGATAGAGAATCATGTTTGATGTGGGATCTATTGATGCCAAGCCTATCTAGAAGGTTCACACTATACAAATTTAGAGAAAATCTAGTATCTACAAGAGTTCTCTTGATCCATTTTGTCTGGTATTGAGAGATTATTAAGAAAGCTTCATTTTGTTTTTGCACATCCAAAGGAGGAAGCTCACTTTGGTGAAAAATAATATCATCATTTATTCTATGAATAATAGCTTCTATATCATTTGGTTGTGTATGAGAAGGGATAGGAACTTGTTGTGATAGTGAGGGGAGACTTGGATAAGATCTCATAAGGAGATCTTAGCAAGAGTATTCCTTATTTGGTCAACAAGTTCGTACTCCCTAAGGATTGAATTTAGGTGAGAAGCAGCAGGTGAAGTGGGATTAGGTAAAGGTAAAGGAGTAGGACATTGGTGGTTGTAGTCACATATTTTTGCAGGTGTAATGTGTATGAGAAATGGTATTATGACTCGGTTGCTGCAACACATTATGGGTAGGTGGGTAGAGAATGAATTCGGGTTGGTTTGGAGTTGAAGGTTTGTTTGAAGGTGGGTAAAGGATGAATTGAGGTTGAATAATATTAACATGCTTGAGCAAGGGAGAGGCTAATGGTGTCTCTTTATTTTCTTCTAAGGATGCAATATTATTAGTTTCATTGTTATCCTTATTGGGTATCATGATATCCTCCCTAAGAGTAATGGTTTTAGGAGAACTACAAACCAACTGCTTGTGATAATCAGAGGTTGGTTATTCTAAAAAGATTCATCACAAGAAAGGGAATGATCAATGGTTGAATTGTCTTGCATGATAAGGATGTTTTTAGGTGAAGGGGGACAACTAAGATTATCATGACCTTCACTAGTTATTTTTTCTAACAACAAAGTATCGTCTTCAAAACTAGGAGAACAACAAAGGTTATTGTCATGATTAGCTATGTTTTTGTTGTATTTTTCAGGGAGGTCTTGTCCACTAAGAGAGATAATAGGAGAGAAACAATTGGGATTCTCATAACTCTCATTGATTGGTTCTTCTAACAAAATATCTTCATCACCAAGATGAGAGATATTAGGAGAAGAACAAATATGATTGTTAGGAATGTCCAAGGTTATCTCTTTGTTCACTAAAACACTCTCATAGGGAAAGGGTAGGAAAGATTACTTAGTATCTCAAGTTATGTAAGCTACAAACATTATTTCAATGAAAATGAAAACTACATGTAACCATTTATGCAATGTTTCGGCAATATAAGCAGTGTATATACAATAATACAAAACATTTTTATCCAATATATGCTAAGCTTTAAGAATGTAAATAATGTACATGCTAGAGTGAAAAGTAATTTTAACAAGATAATGCAAAGTTTTATGAATATAAAAATTGTATATGCAAAAGTGAAAAGTTATTTTATTAATGATGCAAGATTGTAGAAATGTGAACATTTTTAGATCTAATGATGGAAGGATTTTGAGAATGACCATCCTAAAATGATGATTTTGAGCTAGAAACATAAAAACTATGTTCCCAAAACTTTCCAGACTTATAGTATATGATACTAGGAGCCTAAGAAAGCACATAAATGATGTTTTTGGTGTTGTTATAGATAGTGAAAAATCTAGAAAGCGACTAGATCGCCCAGAATGGCAAATTAGTCCCAGTTAGAGTTTTCTTCAAAATTTCTAGAAATTTTCAAATGTTGAGGATGGGTATGATATTGGATGACCAGAAGAATAAAGGTAGCTAAATATTTTTGATTAATAACAATGATATGAGATGTAAGAATGCAAATTATATACACTTTCATGCATGCAAAAATAGGAAACCCTAGAATGAAAATTAAATAATACAAAATGTGCAATGCAAACTAAATCTAGGGTGAAGAAGGACACGAAATTAGAAAAAAAAGGGTGTAGGAATGTTAGGTTCACAAAAATAAACCACAAAAATATGATATGCTAAAACTGAAAGAGGATTCCCCAATGAGCCTCTAGATTTTTTCATGTAGAAGCTAGGTTAGGAAATTAACTCTCTTTCACCTAATGATATACTTTTTGGGTGATTTCATTCAAAGGATTAAGGGTTGTGAGGTGTGTGAATGTTTCTAAGTGCAATAAAATAAAAATAGAATGATTTATTGAATGCTAAACTATTGAAATGCAAAGTGTTGGAAAACACTATGTTGTATGCAAACATATACAAAATGACCTAAGAATGTACACTAAATTAAACAAAAATGAAAGAGATAGAATGTGTGCACCTAGAATTTAAAGAAGGATTTGATGGAGGTTTGGAATGCTGATGAAAATGTTACAGAAGTTGAAAGGGACACTTGTGCCAATCTAGGTGGCCTAGTCCCAAATTTGAGAAAACTAGTTTGTAGCTTATTTCTGCTAAATGGGTATCTGAATATGTGAAAATCACTAAAAGGCATGTCCAATGGGACTAGATCACCATTTTTGGAAACTTAGTCCTCTTCTGGTTTACTTAAATTTTGGAAGGGGAAACTAAAGCCCTCGGTCTACACCTTGGTTCTTCACAGGTGTTCACTTCTGAAACTCTAATTTTTGGGCATGAAAGTGACTTTTGGTGGATGTTAGGACTTTTCAAGCAAGGAGAGGTCTTCAAAAAATCTTCAAATCCTTCAATGATCTTCAATGTATCTAAATATGAAAACACACAAAGAGAGAAAGAAAAAATGTTGATTGTTAGGGATTAGGGGTTTTCCTTGGTCAAACCCCTTTTAGGTAACTAAACCAAAATGAATAGAAAATGTAATGAAACATGAAACATGAATTAATGGAGTAAGTTACATTGCCATGGCGAGAGATCTTGTGTTTTCATAGTAATCAACCCTTGAATGCTCAAAACCTATCTTGCTTGAGAAGAGTGACAAGTAGAAGAATGAGGTAAGAGAAAAATGAGATGAATTAGGTCAAAATGATGGGAAAAACCCTTATATATAGAATTTATGCCCTAATATTCCTGAAATAACACCATACATGCCGACCTTAGGGTTTTAGAGACAAAATCCTAAAAGAATTTTAAGTTAAATTTGAATTTTATGCCACCTTGGGTGACCTAGTCCACCTAGGCATTTTCATTGGTTTTCGGTGATTAATGTATGATTATTGTTAATTGTTGGGATTGTCTCACAAAACACACTGAAGTAAGGCATGTATGTGCATTAAGGGGTTATTATAGCATAAGAAAGGGTTGAATTATTGATGACAAGCCTAGGAAAGTGTGAAAATGTATTGCAACACCTTACAACACTTTGGCACAAGGCTTGGAAAGGGGTAAAAAGAGGTTGAAAAGGGTCCAAAATCCATAAGTAATGGTCCAAATGAGTGAAAAGTGTCAAGGCTACACTTTTTGGTGACACATTTTATTCAAGGGTTTGTTGAGTGGTAATATAGCATTGTTCATTGTTCATTCCCTCTTTCATGTTTCATTTCAAGGTTTGATTACCAAAATGAGGTTTGACCAAGGAAAACCCCCATTCACCAAAAACAATCAATTTTTCCCTTTAATGTCATGTTTGCAAATCTAGGTTGAAGAAAGCTTGAAGATATCTTGAAGAAGTTGAAAAGGTTGCAAAGTTGTCATAAAATTTGTCATCTCACAAAAACTCATCTACAAAATTTATTTCTGACATTTCAACACTACCACTTGGACAAATTGGAATATTCAAATCTATATCAGAGGCTTTCAAAAGTTGCAGAAAATCCTTAACAATGAACCCATTCACCCTTGGGTGAATGAGTTCCATTCAATCTTTGAAAACTCACTTTTCTTAATTGGTAAACATACTTATACCCTTCTTAGATCTACAATTTAATTTATGGTTTTGCTTATTTTGAGTTTAATAAGTTGTTTAAAGTTTAATTTGGCATAATTGGGTTGATTTTATATTTATAATATTTCTCCCAAAAGTGCCCAATGAACTTGACCCCCATCCTTCAATCATAAGTAAATCTACAAATTCACACATGAGTTGACTCACCTAAGGTTTGTAATGTAATATTTGTGTAGATCTCATTTCCTAATGAAATAAGGAAGATAGGTTTATCATACACCTATTTTGATGCCCCTAATCTATTTCCCTTCATTTCAACTTGTAATTGTGTTTTTGTGCTCAACCATTTTAATACTTAAATTATATCATCCACAAATAGATTAGGTTGGCCACAAAGAAGAATTTTTTAAAATTGAGGACACCTAAATAGACTACTGAGACAAAAATGACATGTATTGGGGAGTTAAACAAAGAACAAAATTATAACAAGGAATATCAAGGATTGATGGTTAATTGCACACAAGGCTAAACACATGAAAAGGTTTCAAGGATTGAGAATGGGCATGGTAGGATGGAGAAGTTCAACATATACAATTGTGAGACATGCAATAGATACAAATCATGGTATGATATAAAATTTTGAAACTTTGAGAAGACATACAACAACAAAATCTAGAAGATGCAAATACAAACCTAATGTGTAGACTTAGATTTGACTAGAAATGGGATGACAATTTATTTAGTATGGATAAAAGTGAAAAATGAATTGGATTAAGTGCACATGAAATTTTGGGTGTTTACAATGCCATGCAAAACACATATATAATTCATACACATTATGTTTTATAAAACATAATTCAAACATAACATTTAAACATTGTGTTTCAATTAAATTTTACAAAATCAATTCAAACATAAAGAGCTCACGCTATATGTTTGCATTGATTTTTTACAAAAGTTAGTGCAAACATAACACACTTCATTGATTTTACAAAAAATAATGCATACTCATTTTTAATCCCTTGAATTCAAATTTTGATGATCTTTCCAATTTATTCTAGGATTTCCAAGCCTAAGGGTTGGAAATCATTTTGGCACCTAAGTTCATGTTTTCAATATAAAACAATAAATTTGAAATTCACCCTAATGATTTTTACGTGTTTTACAATTAAATTTTACAAAAACACCACTAAAACAACACTTGCTACATCTCAAATTTCTAGCCATATATACTTTTTAATATTTTTAGTAAGGTTCTTATTTCGATTTACTTTAAGAGTGTCTTCATATTCCTCTAGTATGAGTGCATTCGATTTTCTTTATAAATTTTGACCCACTTATCCATGTTTTTTTAAAAAGAGTGTTTTATGTTTATATTATATACATTCAAAAAATATATATTTTTTATTTGCTTTGTACAAGTTTTGTGACATGCATGCTCAGTGATGTAATTTTTAGGATGATCCACCTCAAAAAAATATTCAATAAAAAATATATAACTTGTACTACTCCCTCTTGATATATTTATACCAAATAATTTTTAAAAATCCCTAACAAAACACAATTTATATTAATGATAAAATATTAACAATGTTTTATTCACTCAACATTTCAAGTTCTTAATCTTAACCATTTTTTAAACTATTTAATATTTTAGAAATTAGACACCATGCTATATTTTAATGATAAAATATTAACAATTTTGTCTGCAGTCAACATTTCAAATTTTTAATCTTAACCATTTTAAACTAATTAATATTTTAGAAATTAGATTTAGAATAATATAATTATTGTACTTATCATGTCTAAAATTTTTGAGTTTACACATATCAAATTACTCAACCAATTTTTTAATTGATTTTAAAAAGTAGTCAATTTTGACCCTCTTTTTGTTGCCCATTTCTATGCACTTACCCTTCAATGAGAACTAGGTTATAAATAAAGTAGTGTTAAAATTTACCCAATGAGATGGAGTAAATAGCTACAATATATATTATTCTAGTGTTCTTAGGAGCTTTATGTGTGCTATTATGTATACTAAAATAAACATTGCTAAAGCAACAAGAGTCCTTAACCATTTTATGGCTAATCTTTGATGAGTTCATAAGGATTTAGTTAATAAGGTTTTTAGATATTTTTGGGGTAATTTTGAGAGCTCTATTTGTTACTATTGATCATCAAATCTTGTGCCTCTCCGACAATCTTATGGGAAATTCAATGAGTGGGGACAATATTTATCTCACTAAATACCTCCAAGATTTTTATAGAAAGCTGACTCTTCTTTGAGTTTGGGAAAAAAGTATAAAGAATGTAAAATATAAAAATCAAAAGTGGTGATGTGCCAACACTTTTACAACATTTCAAAACCACAAGTTTCCTTCTATGAATGATATGATAGACACAAAAAACTACATCCCTTCATTTTTGAGAGGAGAACAAACAACAATGGCTAGATGCAAGAACAGATGTAGTCATTCAATCCACCCGTAGGAATGTAAATTAAGATCTAACCAAGCATAGAAGTTTCAAAAATTAAATAGAAAAACATTCAAAAGCTACACAAACCCTTCCTCTTAATATATCATAACATGAAAAAGTGATAACCTACTAAGAAAATAGAGAAGTCCAAAGACATAATCTAGTTTCTATAGATTATAAATTGATCATACACACAAACAACATGGAAATCTGATAATAAAAAATATTTAGATTAAGCAAGACACAGTGTTCTATTCAGGACAAACATATGAAGAATAAAATATTGACAAAGGCCATATTATGCATAGTTTCAAATATTCCTCCTTAATAACTCATACTTCAAGTATTAAATGAACTTTAAAACATAGATCAGATTCCAATCTGATAATAGTTTGATTATATAAAAGACATAACATGCTAGAGCTAAAAAGTGTTATGTAAACTTGAAAGAAAATATTTCTATTAACTATGAAACCTAAGAAAATAATTTCCAAAAGGAAAACTTCAAGAACCCTTTCTTTATGTTGTCGCTTCATATTTATAGCCACCAAGGAGAGAGAAACTTTGACTTCATCCAAAATTAATGACTGCCAAATTTTCACATTTGATAACTCATAATCTGATCTAGATCTTTTAGTCTCGTAGCTGCAATCCTACTTATCGACTTTCAACTTCCACAATTATGTGATCTAGATATTTTAATAGGATTTCCCCTCATAATCGCTTGGATCCTAGAAGAACAGACTGGAAAAGGTCTTTTTGAATGATCAAGTGGCTTTGGAGGCACTAACTCGCATCCTTCTTTAGAACAAGGCATGACACATTCCAATAGACTCTGAATGAAGACCCCAAGGTACAACTCTTGAACAACGAATAGATGACGTGTCACACAAGTAGATAGTTTCAAATTCGGGAAAAGTGGTTTTCGGGAATCTTCTGCCAAGCCGACACGTTGTTCAATTCTGAGCTTACCAAAAAGTGATTATCGAAACATGCACATCCACCATGTTTCGCATTGTGTTCCTATCAAAAAAATAACCTCTTCGCACGTGGATCTTCCGAATACAAAATGAAGCTAAAAACAACAAAAAGATTAAGGAAATTTTTTGCTTCACAGTTCTAGTGACTCATAGGGGGCTTCACTTGTGAAGACACACACCCATAAATTTAGTCATCTTGGAGCTTGAGGAAAGAGGAGTGCAACATCTTCCAATCTACATCGGTTGGTCAGGCAAGATTATAGAAGACTTTATACACCTAATTTAGTTCGAAGACTTCCTTGAAAGAAATAAATCCCCACCTTGCTGAAATGGCTTCCAGATGTTAATAAAGGTGAGAAAACTGAAGAATCTCACTCTCAACGTCATCTGTTGTGGGTGTTGAACTCAACTCTAGAAGTTTTATTGAAGTATTAACCTTATTCCTGACATCTTCTGTAATATGCTCAACGAACAATACATCCCCATTCACTGAGAGGAAATGAGGTAACCCGAAGCTATATAAGACTCTAAAATCCTTCTTGATTTTGTCGACCCTCTTGTTTAACACCGCATGGCTATTTTTGGTTTTGGTTGCTACCTTATGATAGTGGGTGAATTTTCTTGCTTTGCTAGAGGCAACCCTCTGATTTGTAATTCCTGCACTTTTCAAAGCCTCATCTATCACAACACATAGCTTGGAAATCAATTTATGAGACTCGACAACTCAAGGAGCATATTCTTGAAGAGTTTGGTTAGCCAACAAGCCAACCCTTTCATTTATCTCTTGAGCATCCTTTAAAAATTTCAAGGTTGGTTTTAGAACGGTGAGCACAATGATGATTTCCTCCCAATAGGTAGATACCAACCTTTTCTTCATAGAAAGGGTTGCAAATCTTTGTGCAGCTGCTAGCTTGTCATGTAGCTAGGCATCTACCAGTTCAAAAACTAAGTTTTTGACCTCTTGATTATGAGAATGCAAAGAAGACTCAACTTCTTGTTTGTCTCTTCTTATATTTTCAGCTTTCTCTTGGGCGTTTTTTTAAATTGTTGAAAGCTTGAGTTCAAGTATCGTCTAACTCCTTGTTTATAATCACTCAAACATGTTGGTGTTTTGTACTAGATTGGCTCTCAACTGTAAGTTCACCCTTTATTCTATCTATTTCAGCATACAGCTGAATCCACATATCTTGAAGTGTTGCAAGAGATCTTGTGGCTTCCTCTTTCTGGTCATGCACTTGCATTACATGGGTCATTTCATCATTTCAGGCCCTAAGTTCTTACTGCATCCGATTCACTATTTTTTTTAGGTTTTCCAACTCAACCTCCCATTTTCTCAGCTTCCTATCCATCCTCTCATAATCTGTGTATACTACCTTTTAGGTGGTCTTGGCTAGATCTACTTTGTCACATGGGTGAATTTGATTTAGATCCAGACCCATTACACTAATGCCATAATCTTCCATCTGCATCTATCCTTCAGGTTAGGCTATGAGTGGCTTCATAGTAGTGATCCACAGAGAGTTCCTCTCTTCATTGAGACAAGTTTGGATCTTATTTCAACATTCTTCATTCTCCTCTTTTGCTTCCTATTTTGTCGGGCTAGTTTGGTCACATCAAAATGCTTCTGAATATTTTGTGGGCAATCAATGCTTTGTGCCGCAAGAGACGCATCAAGAAGCAGACTGAAAATATTAACAAAAGGAGAGACCTCAGATGTGTGGGCATGTGGAGAGGTGAATGGGAAGGTAATCATTGAAAATGGAAGAATTCCAAATTAGGATCAGGCACCAAAAGTACTAGTTGGAGTAAAAAGAGAAACAAATGAAATGGGTGATTTTTGTTTGAATGCGGATGGACCTGGAGTGATGGGTAACATGGATGATTTTACCTTCTTGATAGGGACCTTGGATAGGGCAATCAAGGAATCAACAACGACTGAAGTAGATACTTCTTTCTTGGCACATGGGGATATCTCACTTGGTATGTTGAAAATAGCAGGGGATTCATTCAGAACCAATAGTTTTGGGTCCATGGACAGAGGATTATTTTCAACAGGTGATGGAAAAGGATTTACCAAAGATGCAAAAATAGGAAGGAGAGGAGGAGCAAGACTCACTTGAACTGTGACTGTGTGAATAGTCTACAAAATTGACTTCTTCTTCTTCATTTCTGACAATTGCGTCAGGTACGTCTAAGTCTCAGACTCACCTTAACTTCGCTTGACCCGAACTAGAGTGGTTTGATCCCTTAGCAGATGATCCCACTAAAGTTTGACCTTCTTACTCTGTGGTTGATCTTCTTGGGGACCATCGATTTGTTTTCCCATTTCTTCAAACACTAGGAGAGAATACATCCTAGGTATCTATAGGATCATCATGGAAAAAATAGGCCCTTAAGTGGTGATGAAAACTCATAAAATCAGAGTTAGGCAACTTGATGTAAAAATTTGAATAAGTTATGTATATTATTTCAAAAATATGTAACAATAGAATATATAGAAAATTTGATTTAGTTTCTAAACTACTAGGTTTATTTTTTTTAAAGAAAAATCTATTTGGTGAAATTTTGAAATTTCAATGCAGTAGTACTTAATTTTCATGGAAAAAATAAGAAGTAGGTGTCTATATAACCACCCTAACCACAATAAAATGATAATATTTTTTTATAATATTTTATATATAGGTAGAGGACTCATGTCCAAATGTGATGCATATTTTTTTGTAATTTTTTTCCAAATAAATAATTAATTATGAATTTTTTATTACAAATTTTTAAAAATATAAAAACTTGTATGTCTGACCACCTTAACTTGGTCAAAAATTTATGAAATTCAATTCTTTTTTTTTTAATCCTATATTATATGAAGCATAGAATGTGACACATGTTTTGGATTTGAAAAATTTGATACTGTTTGAAAGCTATAGATTTTTTTCAATCAGCCTATCAATAAAGACTTTAGTCATAATTCAAATAGAAATTTAATAATAATTATTTATGAAATTCAAAGTAAAGAATAATTTATATTGGTGGAAAGATGAAAATATCCTTTAAAAAAACCCTTTTCATTTCATCAATTTTGGGTAAAACAATGTCATCAACCACATGGGCCATCATATCACTTACATATCACCACTTTTTGGCCCATCATTATCCTGCACATACCCTCCTATGAAACCCTTTATTTAGATCTCCTCCCTCTGTTAGACTCTTATGGCTAGGATGTGTGTTGTGGGAGTCACTCCTCCATTACCTCATGGCTGGACTCTAGGTTTTTGTTGTCAAAATCAACCTCTGGGTCATAAATATCCTCAAACTATTCATCATATGGGCGAAACTCTCCAAGCAACTTATGTGTTCCTCCCATCTCTTGTCAGAACCTCCATAAGTCTGCCATCTTTCTTTTTGACCACCCTTGCCGCTTCATCTATTTTTTAGGGTTTTACTTGTCGGGACCTCCCTCTGATATTTTTCCTGTGGTGTGTAGAAACAGAGCCACTTCGGCCTCTTGGTTGGTATGAGGGATACACTGATGTATAATTTTGGCTTCTCATGAGTTGGGTTCTTCTTGGACTCCACATAGTCCTATGTTTCATGTTTTAGGGGAAGCAACTTTGCTGGATTGTAGTCACATGTCTCACATATTAGGACTAAGCCTAGGGCTTCCCATAGATTTTTAAGTTCCCTTTGAGCTTCGCGCTTCTCCAAAACAACTTTACTATTTACAATGCAAAGGGGAACTGAATATAACTTTATTTGTTTCCTACCCCTATCATAAGCATTTTCGACAAGAGTTTCCTAGTGGTATGCCTCCAACATGAAAACCCTATCCATCACAAATTTGGGGAGTCTGAAAGGTTCTTTGACAAAACCATGATGTCCGATAAATGTAGAATTTTTTCTGAAGAAATAATATACCAGAGTCAATGAATTTTTAATCTATTGCAAAACCTCAAGGGACAAGCAACCCATTGGATGCGGTAAAATATCTTGAAGCACCAGCCTCAGAAAGTGATGGGAAAACTAGTAATAACTACTTATTATTGATAGGACATAAGTCCTTGTAGAAACTAGTTGAATTAAACCCTCTTCATCAAACCTAGAGACCACCAAATTTCTTTCTAGAAATCCAAATTTTTGATGCAGAATTAAGTGAACCAAGAAAGAAGAATACCTAAATTTAGACTCTCGACCTAGTAATTCTTCAGCTAAATTAACATGTGTTTTGCTACTATGTCAGCAAAGTCAAAATATCTCTGCTCTTTTTCCCTCTTGAGTATCAGAGCCAAGGCCATCTAAAAAGAGTGGAAATCTTAATCATCATACAAGCCAAACAACCAGGCCAACATCGAGAAAAGATATTTTGTGTTGATTTTGAACTTTCTAAAGGGTAAGTGCCCCAATCTGTGACACAATTTTGGCTAGATTAAGATGCCACTTTTTTTTTTTTCTGAAATCAGCAAAATCTGATTTGCACAAGAAAATGAAGATAGCTACACTCAAAATTTCAAGACGCAGCAAGAACAAAAGTTGAAGTGCTCTGAGTCTAGTTTCTAAGATACTATTTTTTTTTTGCAATTAATGAAGATTAAGGGTGTCAAAAAGGGGGGGGGGTCCAAAACAGGTCCTATTTTTATCAAAAAAAATAGCATAGCGCCTGAGAGCTCCCCCCTTTTTGGTTAATGTTTTTTAGAATTTCAAAAATCACAATGGTGAGAAATTATCCAACACCCTGTAGTTTATCCTCCTTCTTTCGGATAATTTTTTTAATGAATATATAATATTTTATGAATTTTCAAAGTAGACACTTCCTGGAAAGCTGAAATTTGAGTGTGCTCCCCCCCATATTTTTTGCAAACTAATCAAAAATTGATTTATTTATTTTCATCATGTGTAGAATGGAGTCTAGTTTCAAAAAAAGTAATTTTTTTCATGTTTCAAAGAAAGTGTAAAATTCTATCCTAAACCTAGCACATGTTGGTTTTTGACCAAAAACAAAGGCATTTACAATATAAGCCATGGATTAAAACCTTAACTAAATCAAAATGAAAAAAGAATTATATATTTAGATAGCTAAGAGAGATTTTAATGCTATCATGGTTTTTTTATAAACTTCCATTGAAATACGTGCAAATGAGATGGGGAGCACGAACAAAAATATGAGAAAATTTGGAAAATCTTGTTAATTAACACATCCAATGCAAGCCATTTGGTGAGCACCAAATGGCCTACTTTGCACAGAACTAAAATTTCCCCTCTTTGCTAAACAACTTTGATAATTCTTAGAGTGCACAATTTATCATCGTAGATGGATAGTCGAGATTTTACCTTTCATACCTTCTCTAACTTGTTACCGTAACTAAATAACTCTTTATCCCTCTAAAGTCTCTATCTCTCCGGTCTCACTCCCTCCCACGCGACCTAGACTACTCTCTCAATCCAATACCCTCTCTCAAGTCTCTTTCCCTCCCACATAGGTACCTAAATAAATCTATCTCACTCCAACCCCCTCTCTCACTCTCCCTCTCTTAGGTTGTTATCTTTCTCTCAAGTCTCTCCCTCCTACCCCCTCTCCCTCTCAGGTTTTTCACTCACTCACTCCCTCTATCTCTCTCCCATTCCCTCTCTCTCACTCACTCTATCTCTCTCCCTATCTCTCTAACTCTCTCTTTGGTATCTCCATCCCCCCTCTCTCTCTCCCTCTCTCTTAGGTCTCTCCCTCCCACCCCTCTCCCTCTCTCTCTCTCTCTCTCTCTCTCTCTAGTATCTTTGTCCTACCCCCTCTCCCTCTTTCTCTTTGTCTTGAGTCTCCCCCTCCTACCCCCTCTCCCTCTCTTGCTTTGTCTTGAGTCTCCCCCTCCTACCCCCTCTCTCTCTCACACTCACTCCCTTGCTATCTCACTCCCTCTATTTGTCTTCATCTACCTCTCCATATCTCTCAAGTATCTCCCTCCCACCACCTATCTCTCTCTCATGCCCTCTCTCTCATCCCACTCTCTCTCTCTCTCTCTCAAGTCTCTCCCTCCCACCCACTCTCCCTCCCTCTTTATCTCTCAAGTCTCTCCCTTGTACCCCCTCTCCCTCTTTCAGGCCTCTCTTTATCTCTCTCACTCACTCCCTCTATCTCTCTCCCACATCCTCTCTATCTCTCACTCCCTTTATCACTCTCCCTCTCTCTCCCACTTTGTCTCTCTCCCTCTCTCTCTCTCTCTCACCCCCTCTATCTCTCTCCAACTTTTTATCTCTCTTAGTTCTCTCCTTCCAACCCTATCTCCCTCTTTCTCTCTCTCAATTATCTCCATCATACCCCATCTTTCTCTCTCTCTTTGTCAAGCCTCCCCCTCCTACACCCTCTCCCTCTCATAGTGACTCCCTCTATCTCTCTTCCACTCCCTCCCTCTCTTACTCCCTCTCTCTCTCTCCCACTCCCTATCCCTCTCTCTCAAGTATGTCCCTCCCACCACCTCTCCCTCTCTCTCTCTCAAGTAGAGGGTTTAGGGATTAAGGGTTAAGGGTTGAGGATTGAGGGTTGAGGGTTGAGGTATTAAGAGGGTATAGGGGTTGAGGGCTTAGGGTTTAAGGGTTGAGGGATTAAGAGGGTATAGGGGTTGAGGGATTAGGGTTTAAGGTTTGAGGGTTGAGTGTTGAGGGATTAAGAGGGTCTAGGGGTTGAGGGATTAGGGTTTAAGGTTTGAGGGTTGAGGGTTGAGGGATTAAGAGGGTATGGGGGTTGAGGGATTAGGTTTTAAGGGTTAAGGGTTGACGGTTTAGAGGGTATAGGGGTTGAGGGATTAGGTTTTAAGGGTTGAGGGTTAATGGTTAAGGGTTAAGGGTTAAGGGTTAACGGACTAATATTGTAGATGGATTGAGGGATTAGGGTTTAAGGGTTAAGGGTTGAGGGTATGGGGGTTGAGGGATTAGGGGTTTAAGGGTTAAGGGTTGAGGGTTGGGGGATTAAGATGGTATGGGGGTTGATGTATTAGGGTTTTAAGGGTTAAGGGTTGAGGGATTAGGGGTGAAGGGACCATATGATAAAACGAACATTGGTGAATATGATAAAACAAACATTGGTGATTATGCTATGTGAAGGAAATTTAATACTTGTAGTATGGACTCCTTAGGGAATTAATGAGCATGAATGGCCAATGAATATTTTTATAAAAATATTACAATTCTAATAGTTTGATTATTATTGACCCAAGAAACTCTATAAGGTGCTTCATGAGGTAATTTTTTCAAACTCAACTTGTCCACCATTTCCCTAGACACTAGATTATCTTGAGAACCAGAATCAATGACAACCTGACACACTTTACCTTTGCTTTTGCATGTAGTTCTAAATAGGCTCCTTATTTGACTCAAGTCTTCCTCCTTGGATTCTTTCAGCACAACTCTTCCTATCATGAGTGTCTCTCCTTCTTTTGATGTAAGATTCACTACAGGTGAAGTCACACTCTCTTCATCTTCATGCACTAGTCGATTCCTCCTCTCTCCACCATAAGAGCTTGAGCCTTGCTTTTCAAGGAATTTAAAGGCTGGATGTCCAAGTTGGTTACAAGTGTAGCATCTCCCTGAAAACTGATAGGAACCTCTTCCTCCACTAGATCTACCTCTTGAACCTCTCCATCCACCTTTTGAATCAGATTATTCTTGGACCTTCTTGTGATCTCCTTGTCCCTCATTGTTTTACTTTAAATTAGGATTGAATCTGCTTCCCCTAGAAGTGTTACTCTTCCTCTTTTTTCCTTCTCTTATCTCTATCTCACTTCTCTTTCTCCCCCTCTCTCTCCCTCTCTCTTCCTTTCACCCACCTTTTCTCTCTACTTCTTGCTATGTAACCTTTTTCTCTATACATCTTTCTCTCTCCCCCCTCCTTCCCTCTCAATCTCTCCACCTTCCTCCTTATCTCTCTACTTTTCAGCTCCATCACACATCTCTATCACCTTTCTCACTTCTATCTTTCCCCTTTCCTCTATACTCTATTTCTCTCTATCTCACCCCTCTCTCTCTACCTATCCCTTCCTCCTCTCTCGTATCTCTCTCACCTCTCTCTCTTCATCCCTACCTCTTCCTCCCTCTCTCTTTCCCTCTATAAATATTTTTATCTCCTCCTCCCTCTATCA
>CM021100.1:635539974-635582557 GCA_007115665.2 Sequoiadendron giganteum
TCTCACTCCCTCTCTCTCTGTCCCTCTCCCTCTCCCTCTCCCTCTCCCTCTCCCTCTCCCTCTCTCTCAAGTATGTCCCTCCCAAGACCTCTCCTTCTCTCTCTCTCTCTCAAGTAGAGGGTTTAGGGATTAAGGTTTAAGGGTTGAGGGTTGAGGGTGTAGGATTGAAGGATTAAGAGGGTATGGGGGTTGAGGGATTAGGGTTTAAGGGTCAAGGGTTGAGGGATTAAGAGGGTATAGGGGTTGAGGGATTAGGGTTTAAGGGTTGAGAGATTACGAGGGTATAGGGGTTGAGGGATTAGGTTTTAAGGGTTGAGGGTTGAGGGATTAGGTTTTAAGGGATGAGGGTTGAGGGTTGAGCGATTAAGAGGGTATAGGGGTTGAGGGATTAGGGTTTAAGGGTTGAGGGTTGAGGGATTAAGAGGGTATGGGGGTTGATGTATTAGGGTTTAAGGGTTAAGGGTTGAGGTTTTGATGGATTAAGAGGGTATAGGGGTTGAGGGATAAGGGTTTAAGGGTTAAGGATTGAGGGTTGATAGGGTATAGGGGTTGAGGGATTAGGGTTTAAGGGTTGAGGGTTAAGGGTTAAGGGTTGAGGGATTAAGATTATAGAGAGCCTGATTGATTAAGGTTTAAGGGTTGAGGGTTGAGGGGTTGATGGATTAGGGTTTAAGGGTTTAGGGTTAAGGGTTAAGTGTTGAGGAATTAAGATTGTAGGGGGGTTGAGGGATTAGGGTTTAAGGGTTGAGGGATTAAGAGGGTATAGGGATTGAGGGATTAGTGTTTAAGGGTTGAGGGTTAAGGTATTAAGAGGGTATAGGGGTTGAGGGATTAGGGTTTAAGGGTTGAGGGTTAAGGGTTGAGGAATTAATATTGTAGAGGGGTTGAGGGATTAAGAGGGTATGGAGGTTGATGGATGGAGGTCTCTCTTGGGTCTCACTCCCTCCCATGCTTCCTACACTAATCAGTGTCACTCCAATGCCCTCTCTCACAATCCCTCTTTGTCAGGCCTCACTTACCTCACACCCTACTTTCTTAGGTCTCTCCTTCCCACCCCCTCTCTCCTATTTGAATCCCTCTCTATCAAGCCTCGCTTACCTCCCACCCTACTTTCTTAGGTCTCTCCTTCCCACCCCCTATCTTCCACTTTGACTCCCTCTCCTTCTCTTAGGTGTCTCCCTCCCACCCTCTCTCCCTCTCTCTCTCTTAGGTTTCTCCCTCCCACACCCTCTGCCTCCCCCTCTCTCTTCTCTCAAGTCTCTCCCTCCTACCCCCTCTCTCTCTCTCCCACTCTATCCCTCTCTCTCTCACTCCCTCTATCTCTCCCAATCCCTCTCTAAGGTCTTCCCCCCCACCATATAACTAAATAAATTATTTCCCTCTCAAGTCTATTTCTCTTGGGTCTCACTCCCTCCCATGCTACCTACACTAATCAATGTCACTCCAATTCCCTCTCTCACAATCTCTCTCTATCAGGCCTCACTTACCTCCCACCCTACTTTCCTAGGTCTCTCCTTCCCACCCCCTCTCTCCTACTTTGACTCCCTCTCTATCAGGCCTCACTTACCTCCCACCCTACTTTCCTAGGTCTCTCCTTCCCACCCCCTCTCTCTCACTTTGACTCCCTCTCCTTCTCTCAAGTGTCTCCCTCCCACCCTCTCTCCCTCTCTCTCTCTTAGGTTTCTCCCTCCCACATCCTCTCCCCCTCCCCCTCCCTCTCTCTCTCAAGTCTCTCCCTCCTACCCCCTCTCTCTCTCCCACTCTCTCCCTCTCTCTCTCACTCCCTCTATCTCTCTCCCACTTTGTCTCTCTCCATCTCTCTCAGGTCTCTCCTTTTCAAAACAACATATTTAGCACTCACCAAATTTGGAGAGCGCCAAATTTGGCATGCACCAAATGTTTTTTACCTTGAAATAGTAAAATAAGGCTTGATCCTATGATTCAGACCCACATTCTCGTGAAGTTGTCTAGTTCAGCACTTTATCCGAGTCAAAAAAATCTTTTTTTATTCAGTTGACTTCATATTGTACCAATCTATGCTTGATCCATCACCTTTTTACCGCCAATCTACATGGTAGACAATGTAGAAGAAGACATTTTGAAGTTTCTACATCATTTTACATTATCTAAGGTAATATATTCATTTTGCTAAATTGAAATGTTTTTATTTAGTATATTTGTTTATTTTTGACAATATAAACTAAATTTACTTAATGATTTTATTAATCATAACAATTGGACATAGAATTCAACATTGAATTAGATGGGATTTGCATAAAAAGTTCAATTTTTATGAGTTTGAAGAAAAAAAAATTAAAAGCATGACATTTACTTAACATAAATTTACTTATGAATTCTATTTGCATTGCTTATAGTAGTCCATTTGTAGCATGGCTAGTGGAATTCACTGTATTTCATTCTTTTTCAATTAATTTGGAAAACTTCTATTTTCATCTAATTTGGAAAACCTAATAGCTTTCATCAATGTTAATGCAAGTTTCCATTAATTTTTTTGTCCATAAAAAATTCACCTTCATTGAACATGTGCTTAGATAAATTCAAGTAAGTTGACATAGTTGTTAATGCAATTTTCCATTCATTCATACCATTTACCTTTCTAATAAATTAAAAAATGGGAAATTTTGTGCAATTGAGAATGCTTATTGTCTTTGTAAGTTACCTCATTGCCAAACAAATAGTGAATAATTATAAGATATAGCATCACAAACCCTTCTTTAAATTCATATTTTTCATGACTTCGTTGACAATAAAAATTTGGTTTTGAGAAAAATAAACACAAGTCTCTAGTTTTCAATTAGGTGGAAACAACTTATACCCTAGGTCAGTGATGTAGAGCAGGGAGACAAAACCTTCAACAATCATTTAATTATATCAATTTCAAACAATCTTCAATCTCAAAAACCTCAATTCAATGCTGAACTGACCAATTCACATCTAAAAAAAAACAAAGATCATCCATAAATAACAAGCTATTCTTTTCAAGATGACTACCATTCTAAACCTCTGGAAGATTTTAACAAAACCCACCATATGTAAGTCTATTACTCGAAATATTGTATTCATACAATAGTAACTCCTAACACAATGAAATAGACTCAATATTACTAGAAACTCTAATCTGTGAATTGTTCATCATAACCTTTGTAAAGTTCAAGTTCAATAATGCTAGTCAAAAGGTCCACAACTTCAAAATCAATATTCTAGGCCGCTGGTGTAGGAGCACCTCGTAAGCTCAATTTTGTCAAAAATGTCATCTTTTAGTGAGCATGGTCAAATGCTAGGATTTTAGTTAATGTTGAGTATATTTTGTTCAGTAAGGTCAATTAGACCATTTTATAATGTATTTGGAGCTAAGGGAGTTCAGTTGTGTCATAGCTTGCAATTTGGCTAAATGTGGTCAAAAAAGTTGCTAAAAGATGCAAAAGTTGCAGAGTTCGAGGGAGATGGAATCAAATCAAAATATTTTTAATATACTTCAATGCCTCAAAGGAGAGGTTGTTGGTTGATTTGTACCCCATCTTTTTTATCAAGAAGAATTCTATTTTCTAGAAATTTATTGGTTTCTCTCACTTTTCTTGTTGTTGTACGACCTCTACAAACTCTAAGATGATATGAAACCAGTTGGATGTTGTATATTAATGAATTTACTTTCATTTTAATCCATTTAGAGGTTCTAACTCTTTGTATAGCCAAATTTATATTTTTTTTACTATTGCTACCTACTTTCATAGTGTTCTTGGATTGAGGGGTTTCATTATGTAATTCAACCCATTACACTTTTTCTGCCTACTATAACTTGTGGATTGGGTCCTCTAACTTTTAAAATACATGGCTAACCTATTTAGAATGTTGTGGAGTCAAGGTTGGGTGTTTGGGATGATGTTCTAGGTTTGTAGCAGGGTCTTTTCATGGTAGAAATTAGGGCTTCAAGTGGTGTTTTGACAAAATGTGGGAAGGATTGTACATGTAATGTATTATTCACCATGTGTAGGGTCTGGTAAGTGTGTTTGGTGCTTTGTATGGGTCTGGCAGGTCCAGGAGATAGGAGTTTCATTAAAACCCCAAGTATTTTTCTTGAAATTGAGGCTTTGGTGTATTAGGGGTCTAGAGGTCTTGAACCTAGTAACAAATCAGGAAATTGGAGGTTTTGACACATAAAATACTTTTTTTTGAGGATTTTGAGTGAAGATGTAGTGTTTAAAAGGTACTCTCTTTGTAAATTAGGCCAATTAAATAGCCTTTTCCAAGGTGGGTCTATTGGAAGTCAATGTTGGTCCAAAGGAGTTGATGTTTGGGTTTACCTATGTTTTTTAACTTGCAAATAGGTATCTTAATAATCCTTGAGTTTGTCAAGTGTTTTGGAAAATCTTGGTGAAAATTCCCTTGAACCGGGCTACCTATGTTACAAGGGAAAGCATAGGTAGAAGTTGGGATTTTCAGTTGAACATCTAGTTTTTCTTTGGAATTTGATTGATTCTCATTGATTTGTTGTATTGAATGGTTTACACCCCTCTCTGCATCAAAAATGGTGTTTCTTGGTAAGTTAAGTGATCAAGTTGTGTGTAAGTCTATTAAGAGCCTTCCTCTAAATCTTTGAACAAGTTCATTGTGGATCCCTACATGTATTGCATCAACCTCTAGGTACTTTGAAAACTCTTCAAACACACTCAAAATACCTACTCTAATATCTAACCCTACAAACATCTAACTCCTTCATGTATGAAAAATATTGTGTAGCATAGACATGTTTGATAATTCCAAACAACTTGCTGCCTTATTTCATAAAATGCTTTGGTGTGTTTCATATTTAATACAATGTAATCAATGATATCAATATTTTTGTAAAATGCATTACTTACTTTTGTTCTATGTGTGTTTGTGAACATGTAGCATTGAAGGTCATGCAGAGGAAAAGACTGAAGCCTCTAACACCAGAAGAATGTGCAGCTAAAAATACAAGGAGAAGAGAATAAAAAAATGTAGCTCGTGAAGCAAAGGAATTGCAGCCCATACAGTCACAAATTCTTGTGCAATCTAAGAGAGATGTCAAATTGGAAAAAAAAAGGACACAAATAAGGAAAGTTCGTGGAAGGACATGAATGGATATAGATGTTGGGGGCACATCATCAACCATAGGTGAAACTCAATGCACATCTCTAGTTGAATACACATTGACAACAACATGTGGTTTTCCAGGTACATCGGAAATCACATCTCCAATTGAAGACACACCATCAAAAACATTGCGTTTTGAAAGTACATCAGCAAACACATCTCTATTTGAAAGCACTCCACAAATGACATCTCAAGTTGGAGGTACAACATCGTTTACAAGTCAATCTCAAGGTATGTCATCAATTGCACCTCCAATTGAAGGTACATGATCTATCCCCGATGTTGTTGACCTTCCCAATATCGACACAAATTTACATTTGAGAACTCCTCCTAGAGTTTTGCATATAAAACCTACATTTTTTATTGATATTGATTCCATTATTTTGAAATGGATGCCTAATAAGATTCCAAAATGTACATGTCAAAGATATGCACAAAGGATATGGATTTTATTTTTTGCGAAGCTAAGTGAGGGTGGAAGATGCCAACTATTTGTTGAAATGATGAGGCAACTCAAATTTAGGCCCACCATGAAGGCTCTTGGGCTAATATTTTTGAATGAATCAAGTGAAAATTCTATTGTAAAGAAATTTATGAGTGCATACGAGAGCGTGGGTTCCAACTCATGCACGAAGGATAGTTGTGCCACACGACATGTGATTACAACACTGTTAAGCAGTCAAACAAGGAACAAGGTGAACCTTATAAAGTCAATTAATTCTTTGAAAATAAGTAGATCATCTCTATTGAGAGCCAAAGGAAGGTGTGAAAGAGTGGAGGATCCAAATAGCAATGAGTTATGGGAATTTTTGGGTAGAGTGCCATGGAAAGACACAATAATTGCTCAAGTCTTGAGATCTTTAATTGTGAATTATTGGAAGGATAACACAAGGACCTCTCCTAATCAAAGAGATGTTGTAAGAAGGAGAATTGGTAGCAAAAACCATGAGCCACATCCAATGCATTATTTGGATACCACTCAAACCCAATTTTTTGCTGATTTTATACAGATGTTTCCTGAAATTAAAATATGTCAAAGGTATTTTGAAATGTTGAAGCCTTTTTATGTCAAAATAAATAACACACGCACTACTTATTGTTATAGGGTTCATATTGATTTTTCTAACCATTATTATGTTTATTGATGTACATGTGTAGATATGCAGACTGACAATGTTTTGCAGGAATGTAACATAATGCCTCCACCTAAATCGTCAAGGGAATTTTTGTCTTCCATTTTATGTGAAAGAGAGGATGGTCAAATTTTTTACAAAAAATCATGTTTGGATGGCACATGTGATCATTGTGGTGGCATGCTACATTTGCCAATTTTCCAACACATGGCTAGTACACACACAATTGGAGACAAAATTGTGGAATTTGGAAAATATAAGGCAATGGAATACAATCTAAAAGATGGGAAAGAAGCAAAGAAGTGTGAATTGGTCAGTGATAAGATTCTAGTGTATCAATTTATGGGAATTTTTCATGATCGGGTCGTCTATGATTATACAATGCATACACACAAGGCACAATGGTTGGACTCACAATTCAAGTTATGTAAGGACACATTTCCACTTCGTCATATCATTTCATTTGTCGACTTCGATGAGAACTACACACTACATCCACATAACGAGGTGCAATCATAGTATTACGACTCCATGCAGGTTGCTATATTTGTGCATAAAGGATTCATTCATGCAAATGATAGTACAAAGGAAAATAGGAAAGTATTGAGGGAGTAAAAATTTTACATCAGTGATGATCACACACATTCTACATAGTTTTTTCAAGATTGCTTTCATATGTTCTATGTTGATCTGGCTAGTAGGGGCATATCATTTAGTCAGCATATCATATGGTTAGATAATTGTACATCACAATTCAAGAACGCTAGAATGTTTTAATAGTTGAGCAGCATGCATAGGATTAGTGGTGTTCAACATATGTGGAACTTCTCAAAGGCTGGGCATGGAAAGGGGGAGCATGATGGAGCAGGTGCATGTATCAAAAGAGCCCTAGCATGAGAAGAGTTAAAGAACACAAATAGTGTAAAGTTGACAGATGCAAGATCAATTGTCCAGTGGTGCAATGGTGCAATGGGTCTGGGTAGTGAAGGTAATTCTTTAGTCCATATATTTTTTCATTTAGTAGATGATACTAACATTGCAAAATATGAGGATTGTTATACACTAACAAGATCGAGCGAGCTACACTCTTTTAGAAGCTCCAATGCAGGTACATGGAATATTCATACAAGAAAGATGGCATGCTTTTGTTATGCATGTACACTTCAATCATGGAATGATTGCGAGTCAACAGAGTGGGTTGACAAATGGTTTGTAAGAAGTCCAACCCCACTTGACACTTATCAGCTCCTGAAAGCTCTACAAATCACAGAGATGTAATTATCCATTGACTTTGATCATGTATCGGACATACTAGAACTAGGTAATATATCTTACTTACAAGTTTTATTATGTTCCTTAGTAAATAAATCTAACAAGATGAAAATATCAATGCAGGGCATGTTTATCCGATGATTGCAAATGAAGACAATGAAGAGGGTATGGATTATTACCTGTGTCATTGTATCGAGGCCAAAAAGAAATTGGAGTCCCCAATTATAGATGAAGAAAACATAGAATATCCCACAGGTTCGGTGGTTGTTACTAGAACATGGCTTCAAAGGTATCCAGTTAATAATGTTGCAGTTTGGTTGTTTGAGGACTTCAACACGCATCAAAAAATTCTTCACTATTCGAACCTTGTTGTCGCCACCAAAATTCATTTGATCAAATATAAGAGTAGAATTGCGAACAAAAACTTGTGGAAAGTGTGTGAGTCTGACCATGAGGCAATACTCAACACAATAAAGAGTAGAGCAGACCCAGATGGTTCACTTGATTGATTTGTAAGTATGCACATTGAATTTGTAAAGTCAGGTTATTGATCACTCTTTTGGACCAACACCTTGCAATAAGGATTTTTCACCATTACTGTTTGATGTCATATGCATTTATGACTGTCATTGATCCTTTTCTGATTGTGACTGTAGGTAATACTAAAGTTTTTCAAAGCATATAAGAAAAGGACAACATCGGTTGGTGGTGCAAGTGTTCAGTGGTATGAGAAACATCGGTTGCTGGTGCATTTTTTGGTTGTAAATCTTCTCTTTCTTTTCCATCTCCTAGATTTATTGGATTCTTATATGCTACATGTTTTATGTTAAGCCTCTCAATGATATATTTCAAATTTATATGTAGGGTCATCAAGAGATGATAAAGTAGCGAAGGGGCACATCACCATTGTAGGACCTTCAATCGACCTCCTTATCTAGAATGCATGAAGGTGATAGTAGGTCTTGTCAGCTATATGACTGGCATTATTTAGTTATTGCTCTTTTAATGATTTTTATGTGAGTCTATGTCTAAGATTGAGAGGCTTTTGCAAGTTTTTTGGAATGCAAATAGCTGGGCCAGCTGAGGTGGAATGGAAAAACAAAACTAGGTAGCAACTCCTTTTGTTTCTTCTCAAGTATAATATATTTCATGATCTGTGCTAGAAATGGGAGGATTATTTCCTTGCATGTATTCCTACAAGTATTGACAAATGGGAAGATTTTCAAAATGTTCTTCCATCACTATTGTAATATTTGTCATTGACTTAGTGTATTTTTTGATATACTAAAATTATAAGAAATTAATACATGCAAATGTGTATATTCTTTAATATACGCCTCAATTAAATGTGTATATTACATTTAAAATTAGTTGTAATGCTTCATGGTTTACATTTAATGTTGTCTTCAAAGAAAAATGTGTGGATTTATTAGTAAGAATGAAATAATGTTTAATATAATTGTAGAAAGGAATATTATTAAGGTCTTTTGAACATTATGCAATGAGGAAGTTGCAAAATATGTTAAAATATGATACAGTGTTATAAATGGTCAGTCCATGTCAAGATGGTTGAAAGCAAATTTTTTATTGTTTTTGAGTCTAAGGTCTTAGGAGGAGTTGAATAAGTGATGCAAACCTAGGGTGGAGATCAAATTAAAATGACAAATACAAGATGATAAACCCAAAATCCATAGAAAATTCAAAATAACTTCACAAATCCACTTGTCAGGTACACTCTCTCTACAAGTAATGCTAAACAGCTTCAAGAGACCTTTCACCCAACTTTCCCAAAAGCCTTGTCAATTAAATGATGGATTTAAACACCCATTAAGTACTTGCACAACATACTTCAAGATCAATTATAACTCCTTCGGACCAGTTTAGACTTCCAATACACTCACCATGGGAAAATCAAGGAAAAGAGGTCAATTTAACAAAGGAAGTATCCTTCAAACTTATCCAATCACCTTGAAATATTGGGGAAAAAAATTAAATGGCCCAAAACCACAGAATCCAACACTATTTTGCACTTGTACAATTAGAAACACTCCCAACTCAAAAAAACCTCATTTTCTAATGCAAAAACAAGGGTTTTGTCAAAATCTTCATTCCCATGCTTCAATAAACAAATAAATAGTCCAAAAACCTTTCATAGGGTCAGTCTTGACATTTTCAATTCTTACAAACTCAACTTCATCAAAATTTCATTGAAAATAACTTCAAAACCGTCACTTTTCAAGGGAAAATTTGCATTTCAAGCCCTATGGCATCACACAATTACCACAAGAATGCTTTATTCTGATATAAAATGCATTGAAAATTATAGAATAATATATTTTTCACCAATCCACTGAGTTATAGGAGAAAACAGTGGGTGGATTGGTCAAAAACTCATTACTTTGCTTTCAAACCCTTCACAAAGGAAAAAACAGGGTATAAACTATATTTTTTGAATTTCTCTTACAAAATAGAAGATAAAATAAAACTCATAAAAATTCAACCTCTAAAGATTTCAAAGCATGATTCGGTCTGTACAGTCTATACAACAGCAAACAATTTTGAAAAAATAGTGAAAAAACTTAAAAAATGCACCAAAAAAATGTGGTATTCTTATTATGTGAATTTATTACACCTTCAACAACCTTGATTCAAGCCTGAGAAGGCCTCTTATAACATTTAAAAGCCATAAACACCTTAAAACCAACCAAATTGCACCTAATTACCTTTTAAATGATTCTAATTTTGCAAATCAGCACAAATTTGACAACATTTGCAACATTTTGCATTTTTGCAATTATTGAACTTTTAAGACTCTAAATACCTTTAGACACCTAAAATATGATAATTTATACCTTATTTAACCCTTATTAATAATTCTAGACTGAAAAACAAGAAAATCCCTTCATTTACCCAATTTGACATCTTTGACAATTTTGACAATTTTTTCAAGTTTTCACACATTTTGTAATGTCTTCATGGAACAAAGATGAAATCACCTTCAAATGAACTTTTAAACCAGAACTTTCCAAGGCACCAAACACAAGTTAGAATATTTATCTATTGTTTCTCAAGGGAATTAAATACCTATAAGACATGTTTGGCCTGTACACAGGTAGGGAACTCAGAAAAATCAATAAAACTATGAGAAAACAAAGTAATTTCCAAGCTTTATTCTTTTCCCTCCAATCCAACAACCACAACTCGAGGCTCTCCAGAATTTACGTAGAATTTCTCATCCTCCTATAACTGATCAATTCCCCTAACCATGAAGAAACCAACTTTCCAAAACACATAACCATTGCAATTACAAATTTGTTGCATTATGCAACTCACAAATTTGCAACTGTATCACTTTTCCTACTAACTAAACTAATGACTCCATTATTTCATTGAGATACAATATTTCATGTTTCCTTTTAGGCTTTCAAACTCACTTGTTGACACATTTTTAATTCAAGGGTGCATTCTGACCATCAAACATGGAGATTTGTGAGTAGGTGCCTAGGTGCTCCTACACCACCTACCTTGTCAATACTACCGAATTAGCAAGCTAGTGAGCTCACTAGCTTGCCAAATATGTAGGGTTGACAAGGTAGGGGCAGCATATGCCTCATAGAAATCGATGCAACCTAGGTCATCTCTAACATACCTTAGGGTATGAAATTCAACAAAACAACTACTATGGTTCAACCGACTCGATCCCTTAAGGGTGCAAAGTGCAAAAGGGCAACAATATTTGACAGGGCATTACTCATAAATCGTGGTGCTTAGGAAATCTCTATTTGAACCTATGAGATCATGTTGGAATCCTCTACAATAACCTCTCTTGGTTATTGCTATCTCAAAGGCATTTTATGTGGTGGCAAATTTTCACTCGGGGAAAAAGTTGTCAAATGCAAGTAGTTGAAAGTTGCAAAGCGGTGCAACTTTCATTCTGCAACTCATGTGACCAAACGAATTGTTCCAACACATCTGGGTGAGTATTTTTATGCTAGACATGCTCATCTTTCGCACCCGAACATGCAGAATCGCTTTGAGCTACGTTCAACCGGATCGATCCCTTAAGGGTCCAAAGAGCAAAATGGTTGCAAACTTCAACATGCTATTAATCGGACACCGTGATGCTTAGAAACTTCTTTTCTGATCCTAAAAGATCATGTTGGATCCATCTACAGTAAACTCTCTCATTTTTTGCTATCTCGGAGGAATTTTCTTGTGGTGGCAAATTTTCAGTCGGGGAAAAAGTTGTCAAATGCAAGTAGTTGAAATTTGCAAAGTGGTGCATATTTCGTTCTGTAGCTCATGTGACCAAACAGATTGTTCCAACACATCCAGGTGGGTACACTTACGCTAGGCATGGTCTTGTTTTTCACCCAAACATATGAAATCGCTTTGAGCTACGTTCAACTAGATCGATCCCTTAAGGGTCCAAAGTGCAAAATGGCTGCAAACTTCAACATGCTATTACTCGAACACCGTGATCCTTAGAAAATTCTTGTTTGATCCAATGGGATCATGTTGGGCCCCTCTACAATAACCTCGCTTGGTTTTTTCTATCTTGGAGGCATTTTCCTCTGCTAGCTAATTTTCACTTAGGAAAAAAGTTGTCAAATGCAAGTAGTTGAAAGTTGCAAAGTGGTGCAACTTTCATTTTGTAGCTCATGTGACCAAACGGATTGGTCCAATGCATCTGAATAGGTATGTTTATGCTAGGCGTGGTCCTCTTTAACACACTAACACACGGAATTGCTCTGAGCTACATTCAACCAGATCGATCCCTTAATGGTCCAAAGTGCAAAATGGCTATGAACCTCAGCATGCTATTACTTGGACACTATGATGCTTAGAAACTTCTTGTCTGATCGGAAAAAACTAGAAAATCAGCAAAAAATGCTTTTAAAAACTGTAAAAAAATACGAATAAAATTGTGTTGATTTTCATGTGAAGAAAAACAATGAGACTATAGCTTGTTGCTTACTATTATTCTTTGATAGACTATTTCCAAGCATCCATAGCTTGTTCGAAAGCACCTGTTTTAGGATTTTAGCTATAGCAGAAAGGAAGTGAACTGTTTGATAAAATGCTTTGGTAGACATGTATGAAAAATGTCATATCATAGAAAAGGCAGTGAACTATTTGAAAAAATGCCTCAAAGAAATGAGGTCTCATGGTGATGGAATGCCATTACAACCCATAGCCATACACATTCATCATGGCATTCCATCACCATGAGACCATATTTCTTCAAGGCATTTTTTCAAGCAGTTCACTGCCTTGTCTATGCTATTGCTTACTATTATGCTTCAATAAAAATTTTACAAGCATCCATAGCTTGTTCGAAAGCACTTGTTTTAGGATTTTAGCCATAGCAGCAAGGTAGTGAACTATTTGACAAAATTCTTTGGTAGACATGTATGAAAAATGTGGTAGCATAGACAATGTAGTGAATTGTTTGAAAAATTTCTTGAAAGAAATGTGGTTTCATGGTGATTATTGTCATTACATTCCATCACCATGAGACTGAATTTATTTAAGGCATTTTTTCAAACAGTTCACTACCTTGTCTATGGCTTGTCATGGCCTTCCATCACTATGAAACAACATTTCTTTGAGGCATTTTTTCAAACAATTCACTACCTTGTCTATGTTATTGCTTACTATTATGCTTTGAAATATTTTTTCCAAGCATCCATAGCTTGTTCAAAAGCACCTATTTTAGGCTTTTAGCCATAGCAGCAAGGAAATGAACTATTTGATGAAATGCTCTAGTAGATATGTATTACAAATGTCCTACCATAGACAAGGCAATGAACTGTTTGAAAATATGCCTCAAATAAATGTGTTCTCATGGTGATGGAATGCCATGACAGACCATCACCATAGGCATTCATCATGGCATTCCATCACCATGAGACCACATTTCTTTGAGGCATCTTTTCAAACAATTCACTCCCTTGTCTATGGCTTGTCATGGAATTCCATCACCATGAGACCACTTTTCTTTTAGGCATTTTTTCAAAAAGTTCAATGCCTTATCTATGCTATTGCATACTATTATGCTTTGATATATTTCTTACAAGCATCCATAGCTTGTTTGAAAGCATCTATTTTAGGATTTTAGACATAGCAACAAGGCAATGAACTATTTGATAAAATGTTGTGGTAGACATATATGAAAAATGTCGTAGCATAGACAAGGGAATGAACTATTTGAAATCATGCCTCAAAGTGTAAGATGGGGAAAATAAAATTAGATTAGATCAAGTGACAGTCAAACACTTCTAAACTAAAATCCCAATCTAAACAAGAGAAAACAAACAATGCATGAGTAAAATGAAAGCATCACACTAAAATTCTCCCCATGCTTGAAGTTGATTCACTTCTCTTTCTCTCCTATTTCTCCTTTTGTAATATTTTCCCTCAGATTTGTAGTCTAACTTGTGCAAATACTTGCAAATTGTAAGTAGAAAGTTGGAGACAAAATGACTGTTAAATTGAAAATGGAGGAGAAGTGTTGCTTTTATAGACAACCATTCGAATGGACGGATGAGATTGATCTTCTAGAAAGATTCTAAGATCAAAGGATGAGAATTCATGAGAGGGAGGTTACAAAATGGATGGCCAAGATCGAGTTTCTAGAAAGATGCCAAGATATATGGTTGAAAATTGATGCAACTAGAATATGCCATGCATGGAAAAGATATGACACCGACAGCTATGACAGACATGCAGGACATGCAAACTATGACATGAAATAATGATAGAGGATCTTTGACCAAAATAGAGGGATAAATAATTTATTTTAAATTATTTATTCGAAAATGGAAGAGGATGACAAGTGGCAAATAAATAATTTATTTGGAGGAAATAAGAAAGGAGATTTAATTAAATTCATAAATTTAATTCAAGGAGGAGATAGAAATTGAATATGGATAATTGATTTGGATCAATTATTTAAAGGAAAAGAAAGACACATAAATAAATAATTTTGTCAATTATTTAATTATAGAAGAATAAAAGGTCAAATAATTATTATTATCTGACTATAGACTTGTGATGAAATATAAATAATTAAATAAATAATGATTTATCTAATTATTGAAGAAAGAGGTATAAGTGACGCAATTAATTAATTTTAATTGATCAAGATAGAATAAATATTAGAAAGTGAATTAATTAAATTATTAAAAAATTATTTAATTAATAAAGAAATATGACCAAGAATAATTAAATAATTAAAATTCTTTAATTATTAGAGGATGATGATTAAGGAAAAATGTTGCTCGTAGACTTTAGGACATTTTTCAGTCTCTACATTTTGCCTCTCTTTGACATAATGCAATTCATCATGTTGTGTCAAAGAAATTTAATTTTGAAATATGCCCTAGTGGAAAGAGAAAGGGGAAGGATGACCAAGAGGGTTTTGGTATGCCCCCTTGAGAGGACATGCGGGTTCAAAGAATACGAATGTGCTCTCGAAATGGAAGATAAGACTAGAGGATGAAAGATAGAAGAAATGTTAGGATGAAGGAGATGGATGTTAGCATGGAAAAAATGAGGGAGATGGGATGTTAGCATGAAAAGGGGAAAGAAGATAGACAAGAAATGATAAGGGAACCAACTTTCATATTTACATTTGCATATTTATCGTCATTGGGCATAAAAAATGTCACAAATGGACCACAAACACCATGGTATGACATAAAACAAGGTGTGCAAGGTGACCATTTGGGAGAGACAAACAATAAAAAAGACAAGGAATGCCCCAGCTCATACTAGGGACCCAATTGTCTCAATCTTTTTGTCAAGACAAACCATAAGAAACAAACAAAGAAAAGAGGCCATGATCCATCATTGTCCCTCTAAATCCATTGATAGGACATCCTTGAGGAGACTAGTAACATGAACCAAAACCAATTGAAAAGATAAGAAAAATCTAGACCAACAAAGTGTTTGCCAAGATAGTGTTTTCCAATGATAATGATGATTGTTTGATTGATTGATTGGGTTGACCAAGATGACTGAGTTGATTAATAGGTTGATAAGGATTGATAAAGTGATTTGATTGACCACACCTAGCCTCAGGAAGGACACATCCTGATGAAGACAAGATTGATTGAGTGGTGTGACAAAGTTGACAAGATTGCTTGATTGTTTGACAAAGATTGATGAATATGACCGTGATGTGATGATACCCAACTACAAGGACACATCATGTTTAGGTAAAGGACACATTTGATAAAGTTGACCAAGTGACAAGTGTTGACATGACACCTAACTATAAGGACACATCCTACTTAAGGTAAATGACAAGGTTGAGAAATTCTAATCCCAAGAAGGACGTATCCTGATAAAAGAGAAGAGATAAGACCGAATGAGACAAACGACATAATGCCCCATTCCGATATAAGGCTAGTGACTTGATTGAGTTGATGATAAGATAATTGATTGATGAAAGATTTAATTTGTTTGTTGCTTTGTGATTGAATAATGATTTCTACCAGACCAAGGAAATGACTCGACTCAATGAACCCTAAAGGACTTGACCTAGGGGGCCTTGGGGGCTCATCAATAGATGGCCTTGCTTATGTAGCAATTCGCAGAGACATCGTAGTTTGACACAACTTGACTTTGTCTTATTCGATAAAATATTGAGTCATGATTGTACTTGCACAACCTAAAGGGACTGACCTAATGCCTCGGGGGCTCATTTAAGATGAGTCTTTCCTACATAGAAAACATGCAGAGGCAAAGTAGTTCAACCATTCTAAAAAAAATTGACTCGGACTCAGACTCTGTTTTTGGGATTTTTGAAGCTTTTTGATGTTTTTAGATTTTGAAGATTTTATGTTTTTTTGGATTTTGAAATATTTTGATTTTTTTTTTGGATTTTTAAATGTTTTGATTTTTTTGGATTTTTAAATGTTTTTATTTGTTTATATTTTTTTTAGGACATTTTATGATTTTTTTAGGACATTTTATGATTTTTTATGATTTTGAAAGTTTTAAAGGGTCGATACCATGTATTATTTCCCATGAAGATGTAAGTCAAGGAATTGTCCCCGGTTAGATATAGAAACAACTTATTATGCGCAAGAGGAAGGGGCGAATGTGATGGGGGGATATGAAAGTGAAGGATGATAAATGTATGTGGTCTCCAGACCATGTGAAGGACGACGAAGCTTTATTATGGATGAATGAGATGTTATTATGGATGATAACTATAGGGATCATGAAAAATGCATGTGAAAGATACCCATAATCAACCAGGAAGGCATGCACATGAATCCAAGGAAAAACATGATCTTGCCCCTAGTCAAGCTAAAAACCAATTGATAGGTGATGATGATGATGATGATGATGATAATGTGACTAAAGGATCAAGGTTTACAGTAGGTCTAGGAACAAATCCAAGGAATGTTTTGGATGATGCGCTAGGTTGCATAGCAAGATTGTATGGATTAGACTCATTGCATTTGGAATGACTAACCTTAGAACTAGATGGGATTATGGAGGGAACTTGGATAAGTGAGTTAGAATCCTTAAACCAATGACAAGGGAAACCAAGTCCAGCAATAGGTATGAAAAGATAAGGGATTGCTTTTGGCAAAGGATAAGAGACATGAGGATTATTGGATGGAAGAATTAGGATATGATCTCGAAGGACTATTTTGCATAGGAAAATTTTGTTTTCTCCAAAATATGGGTTTGGATAAATTCTATGAAGGAAACGACATGGTATTTCATGGGTAGTGTATGACCAAAGGATAGACATGTCCAATTTTTTTCCAAAGCATGATTTATGTTTGTACCCCATTTCTTATCAAGATCAAGGTAGGTCGAAAAATGGATGGAAATGATCTGGATTAGATGGAAATTTTATGAGAATGCATGGGAGATGAGAGAACTTGCCCCCAAGTGTAATGGTCCACATAGATAATCTATACTTTTGGTTTGCCGATTTATTCCCCAAAATATTTTTGTTCCTATGACCAAAACAATAAATACCAATTGAGATTGTACATAGGGCTTGAACATTGGTCTACCATCACACAAATAGAAAACCAAAAGGAGTAGATATACAATGTTAAAGAAGAGTGAAAGCACAACTAAATTTATCATTTCAAAGCAATTTTTTTGATGCATTTTTTCAAACAGTTCACTGCCTTGTCTATGCTATTGCTTACTATTATGCTTTTGATATATTTTTTTGAAGCATCCATAGCTTGTTCAAAATCACTTTTTTTAGGCTTTTAGCCATAACAACAAGGCAGTGAATTGTTTGAAAAGATGTTTTGGTAGAAATGTACAAAAAATGTGGTAACATAGACAAGGTAGGGAACTATTTGAAAAAATATCTCAAAGAAATTTGGTCTCATAGAATGCCATGATAAGAAAATGCAATTGGCAGCTACTCCTAGTTATTAGTTAAGCAATGTGAATAAATTGCACAACTGCTTAGGTTGACTTTGTACAAACTATATTGTAATTAAATTTTTGGCATCTATCAACATCTACTTATTAGTTATGCAAAGTGAAGTAATGCTTTGACTTTGAAAGATGTGCAATTCAATGTGATCAACGACATGAATATAAACTACCAAAATCCATTTTTTTCAATTCATTAGTTAAAATATTTATTGTATTTGCTCTCTATATTTCTATATGCTATGGAAATACCTTGCAATTGTATTTAAAAGGCTTAATAGGTCAATTAGGTGGGATTTGCAAAATCAAGTTGTGAATGAATGGTAATTAAGAGAAAAATTGGCAAATTGCCATCTTAGAAGTCTAACAAAGGGTGGTTATGGTGGTTGATCGGCTCAAGGGGTAGTTGGAAGGTGGTATCAAGATATATTGTTGTAATACCCTGAGTTGAGGGTTGATTTTGTTCAGTTTATAATAAGAAAATGTACTTTTGAAAACGCTGATCACTGGTTTTCTTTGTTTTCCTGAATTTTCTTTGCCTTGCACAGGCCCATACAAGTCTATCATGACTTGAGGCTTTGGATACTTGATTGCATATGTGTTTACTCTCTTTGCATATGTTCTGAAGGTTTAAATCCACCGTTGGTGTGTGTGGGATCAACAAACTTGGTTACTGCTCTGTTTTATGTGTTAGGTGTTTAGAGGGCAACACCATGACACATTAGCCAATCCACCTATTGTTCTAACCCTGTGGCTCAGTGGATTGGCCTGTACCATGATTAGTTTGGTGTATGAATACTTTGGAGGCCGAGAGAATGAATAAACTCAGTGGGGTGTGAAGTTCTAATGCTGTTCAGGGGTGTTTCCACCATGAAAGTAAGGAACTCAAGTACTGAATCTGAGAAATAATAAAAGGAATGGGATTGTGAGTGTCCTTTAAGTTAGGGTAGAGGTATTGTGGGGTGTTTGGACCTTTGGAAGGATTGGGGGAGGTTTGGAGTTATGAGTTTCTTTAAAACCCTTGTTTTTGTGAAGGTTTAGGAGGGTTTGTGAGTAGAGGAATAGAACAAGTTCTTGGGGCTCTTAAAATGGGAGAATCTTGAGTTTGGTGAGCATCCCTAAGACTATTTAAATTTTCTTGGTTTGGAGGTGAGTTTGTGAGGGGGTTCCTTTGGAAATTAGGCCTAATTGTGAAGCTTAGAGCGAGGGAGGTGTATTGAAAGTTCATGTTGGTCCAAAAGAGTTACTATTGGTTTTGGCATATGTTGTGTAACCCTGAAAAGGGTATCTTAATCCACCTTTAAATGGTCAGGTGTTTTGGAAAGGTTGGGAGAAATTAGGCTTGGACCGGGTTTTGAGTGCTACAAGGGTGGATTGTTGGGTAAGGTGTTGAATGAAGAGTTTGGTTTGATGGGGCTTTGAGGTTGTGTAGATTGCTCAAAATAGGTTGTATCAATATTGTTAGGAGCCCCTTGAAGGCAGGTTGTTAGATTGATTGGGTTTAAGCCTCCTTGTCTCTGCATCAGTGATGCAAAAGTAATTGAAGCATTCCAAAAGATACAAACCGCCACGAATGAAGGTTATTTATACAATACGCTTTAGATGGGGATTATTGAGCATTTGACAGTAATTAATTAAGCATTAGATGTAAAAAAAAATCCATGCCTACAACATTCAATAATACAACTTACACGATACACATGATAACATCATTCAAGAATGGCAGTACAACAAAATAAGAGTTTCTTTAATCAAAAATCTGAAAGGCTATACAATGATATATTGATAAAAGTATATACAATATATCAAAAAAACCATATAGGCTTAGTACAAAGGAGCCATATGGACATAAAATATCATGTATATATATATATCAATAGTACAAAACATATGTTCCAAAATGCCACACAGGCATACAAAAAACAACACTAATACATAGTCATTTCCCTCTAGGGGAAGGAAATAGATCCTGTGTTGCCTTCAAAATTTGGCTGGATGGAGTGACTATTACTTCTCTTGTCTTTCGAACATGCTCACTGGTCCTCCTCTCTTCACTCTGGACCTTCAACTGATACAATTAAAAGTAAAGATGTTAAAACATAGAAATTGAATTGTGGAATGGCATATAACAAAATATATAATCACTTACCGCATACATATAGTCATCATGCACATTTACAACATCACCATGTCCATGATCTGGAGTGACAACCACCTGTAGCAACCATGAAGATAGAAATTAAACTACATAAAATTATCATGAAAATTTTCTATAATAGACCATAAAAGAGAAAATATAATGTCGTATCGACTAATCTATTCCATACCTCTCTCAATGGATCAGAACTAGCTATTGTTGTAGCAACTCCATGGTCCATCATGCCACCAGCATCACCAAGGCTATCTCTTATCAAAATATGCAAATGAAAGAATATCTTAGGTATCATGTTGATATAGGAGAACATAATGTGACACGATCAAGGAATACTTGAATGCAATGTTTGTGTTTCTCATCAATTCTTTTGATTTGTATATAAGCAAAATTATGAAAACTAGATAACATAGATTTACAACACCATTAATGAATAAAGGCTACTTGAGTGTACGTTGTTTGAGGATATGAATCACGAGGTGTGGAGGAAGAAGGTGTACCAGTAAACTATTTGAAATCCTAAGCATGTTATGAGACAAACATTCAAATATAACATTCAACTATTCAAATGCAATAATAATAGCTTTAATACTAGTTGCATACCTGTGAACTCATCGTCAAGAATGTATAAGGGTCTGTAGGAATAGAGCATCCCTCATGAATAGTGCGACCCTGAAATTTCATCATATCAAAATTCTACTAATTTAGTTATTCTTAAATTTCAAAATATATTTTAATAAACAGTTGACATTAAAATAACTTGCTAAATTTTACCTAAGTGTCAATGCTGAATGTATCATTCAAAATCTCATATGTAAAAGCCATCACCTCTACAACTGACATAGGTTGTGTAGCTACATCACGAGCACCCTGATAATCGTATGTGCAAATAGCACCACATATGCCACAATGGTGGGGTGGATCTCGAGGCCTACACGTCTCCTCTGCACCAGGCTCTACTAGAGGACTCACACACTCTAAAATGGTCTAGGTGAGTGAGCCAATCGAATTCGTCATGTCCACCTCTACACTATCCTTAACAATGGAAGGAACAATGACATGCTCCACCATGGGTCTGCCCAAGGCTCTCGGTGCCAACTATGGATTATGTTTTGCAGTAGGTCTATCATGTGTGGAGCCCCCACCTCTACCCTAAAAATCTAAGATGTCAAAATAGTTTGGCATTTTATTGAGGAAAAACTCGCAATAGAGTTTCCTCAAAAATTATTGCGGCACCTCATGGTTATTGCATGGAGGTTGGTCAAATACCATCCACCACCGCTCCCAAAATTTATTTTTAATTAACTCATGGTGGTACCAATGGATGGGGAACCTCCTGCATGCATGGGACAAAGGTTCATTGGTTTTTGGGTCTATAGATAGGGCACACAACTTGGATTTTCTAATCTTTAGTTTTTTGACATCTGCATATGACAAACCATTAGCATAAAATTGTCTCATCTCATGCCTCTTAGTTGACCAAAAATTCATTTTCTTGGTAATTTCTCCTACATGAGTTAAAATTGACTTCAATGATTCAACAATCCCTCTCCTATAAGGGTGGGTTTCGGCATGCTTGGTTAATCTTGCAATTAATTGTTGAATGTCTCTCTTATTATTTTCAATTTGATTTTGAATTTTTTTTTGTGTTCCTTGAGGATGCCTATGAATTGATGGAGGGGTTTTAGGTTGTTCTTGTATAGGAGGCTCTTCATGAGGGGCTGATTGTGAATTCTCAATGTTTTGAGGTGGAGATTCATTCCCCGAGAGTTAGAATAAAGTTTTATTATAAAAAACTATTTAAATTTTCATTCCAAATCAAATTCCAAATAAATAGAATAAAAATACACACCTCTTTGCAATCTTCGACCTCTTCAATGTGTTGGCGACATCCTCATGGAAAAGGCAAGCTAAGGATGCAAACAATGGAAGAGATTTGGCAAGCACGAGTTGCAGACCTGAAATCCTCTTTCTCGAGCCGCAGGTTGAAGACAGAATGAGGATTTGAAACTTGATTTTTTCTTTTTATGTCTAAAAAGACATTTGGCAAAAGCCAAATGTCTTTTTAGTCATTTGGCGTGTGCCAAATGCCTTATTTTGGGTTTTTTTTAACATTTTTTTAATTTGGGACCTAAATTATGTCATAGATTGGTGCACTTACCCTAAATGCTAGAGGAAAAATGAAGCGGCCTCTTGATGGTTTCTCTTTTATCTCATTATAATAGAAAAAATCCCTTCCATTTTCCTCCTCCCAGTAAGTATCCATCTCTTCCTCGCTGAAAACCTCAACACACCAGTTGGGAGGGATACATAACATTTCCTATATAGCTGCAATAAAAATCATGAGCTTGATCTTGTTGCATGATAGGGTTCCAATTTCCTCATCAAACCTTCTCGCGCATGCGCCCACTAGCTTGGGGCAAGGATGTACATTTGGTAGCATAAACTGTGGTAAACCACAATTCCATAGTTGAGAGGCAAAACCCTCAAAGGTGTCGTATTCTTTCATTCTCTAGAATGCTCCCTCCCTGAGATTTTTAGGGTTATTTGCCAACCTTGGGTCAACAACATTGTTGACAACATCTCGCACTGCCTCCCTTTTAACAATTCTATCCACATGCACCTTCTTGTAAATCTCAAAAGGTCGATCTTCGGGTACCTGGGCATTAGAAAATTATTTTCACCCAAAGATATTGGCAAAAATAGGCCTTTTCAATGCATATTTTTCCTTTCTACCAGTTGTTGATGGTTCTACCATGGCTACTTGAAAAGTTGCAAAGAGTTTTTCACTGAAACAACCATTTTCTTCTTACCTCCTTAGAAGAATTTTTTTTTTTGCATAATTAATTTCTTTGGGAAGTACATGTAGCTAAGGCCATGCCATTACCACTTGGTCTATTAATTTCTGCCAACGAGGTGATACATGTGGGTTGGAAATCCATATCCCTCAAAAATACCAAAACTCTGCAAGAATGGAATTAGTACATTCCTTTCACTTCCTCCTTTCACAAATAAGCTTGTTGCCTCAAGGAGAGTGCCCTAATTATGTCAATCCTGCTTTGGTATGTGTAGGATCATCATGGAAAAAATAGGCCCTTAAGTGGCAATAAAATTTAGAAAATTAGAGGTACGCAACTTGATCTAAAAATTTGAATAAGTTATCTATATTATTTCAAAAATATGTAAGAATAGAATCTATAGCAAATTGAATTTAATTTCTAAACTATTAGGTTTATTTTTTATTTTTAAATCTATTTGGTGAAAATTTGAAATTTCAATGTAGTAGTACTTAAATTTCAAGGAAAAAAAAAGAAGTAGGTGTTTGTCTGACCACCCTAACCACAATAAAATGATAATATTTTTTTATAAGATTTTAGATATAATTAGGGGACTCATGTCCAGATGTGATGCATATTTTTTTTTATTTTTTTCCATGTAAATAATTAATTATGATTTTTTTATTACAAATTTTTAAAAATATAAAAAATTCTATGTCTAACCACCTTAACTTGGTCAAAACTTCATGAAATTCATTTTTTTTTTTAATCCTATAGTATGCAAAGCATAGAATGTGATGCATATTTTGGATTCAAAAAAGGTGATACCTTTTGAAAGTTATAGATTTTTTTCAATCAGCCTATCAATCAAGACTTTAGTCGTAATTCAAATAGAAAATGAATAATATTAATTTATTAAATTCAAAGTAAAGCATAATTTATATTGGTGGAAAGTTGAGAATCTCCTTTAAAAACCCTTTTCGATTCATCAATTTTGGGTAAAAAATAAGTCGTCAGCCACATGGGCCATCATATCACTTAGATATCGCCACTTTTTGGCCCATCATGATCTTGCACATACCCGCTTAGGTGATATGAAGTACCTCTAAAAGAAACCCTCATGAATTTTTTAGAGATTAGCACACTAATCCATGTCTCTTCATTTGCGTAAGCCAACTATTGATGATGATGGAGGAAACATGCCAATGATCGGCTTATGTGAGCATTTACTCCCAACGCCCAAAATTTGATTTTTGGACCTTATGCCATATTTTCCGTATAATTTACTCTTCGTTCATCGGCTATTTTGATATTTCCTGTTGTGGTTCGACCAAAAATAGACCTTCCATTGTTTAGGTTCACCGAAACCTCCTTTCTATAAATAACTATGCCACCTTAAGGCTATATTCATTTGAAAAGTAAGCCTTTTGAGTTTTAGCTAGCCTCTCCTCCATTTGCATATCGTATTTTGCTCTACTGCTCTAGCTATGTCTATCAGCCTAGGTATGCCTATCTGTTTGCTTCCATGAAGGCCACAATATGCCTTCACTAGGGAGATTACTGCTGATAGAATCAACCACCTCGTGAAGAGGTGTGACCGGTCCAGGTGTAATTTCCTTCCATTGGGTTGTTGGCATGGACTTCATCAAAGATGAAAACCAAATGAGGAGCAATTGCAACATACTATCCAACTTCGTGGCCTCTCTCCTAGACCATAATGTTGCCAAACCCAAGATAGTGGAGCCATGTCACTGAATGTTTGACATTTCTCTGCTAGAAGGGCTCAACAAAATCATGCAAGTCGCCATCCCTGGTGTCGGAATTCCTTGTGTAATGGACCTTCACCGGTTCGTTGATCATGGCATGGATGTGCCTTGGCTACCTTTTCTAAGTGACTTCTGCACCATGGATCTTGAAAGCCACCGCACTCTATCTCTACCTACCTCCAACTACTTCCTTCAGGAATATGGTGTCGAGGATGCTCCCGAGTTTGACTTTAAAAAGAACTTTGAGCTTCTGGCGTACAATCATGGAGATTGAGGTCGAGGTCCATGTGCCATGTGCCATGTGTTGTGTGTTGTGTGCTCCCCGCTTTCCTACCAACGAAGAAAAAGAAGAATAAAGGAAAAATGACTATGGGCAATAGGCTCATGTAGTTATGGTCGGAGGCCTACCCTTTTGATTTTTCTTGCAAAATGCCTCCATTTTGTTTTCTTTGTACTTTTTGCTCAAAGACCCTTTTTGGGTTTTTCTCGAGAGACCTTTCCAATTAAAATTCGAGCCTCGGGCTACCTCATACTTGTAAATTTTGATGAAAATATAAAATATAATACAATATTTCCTTACTTCTTCTATCTCTTAATTTTCTTGGCTTATTCTAAAACTTTTAAAATGATTTACAAAATTTTACATATGGTACATATTTGTGAATTTTTTTAAAGAATGACTTACTTTAATAGAATACTTTCAAATAAATACCATAAACTAGTATCTCTATAGTGTTTCCTTCCATATCTTCCAATTTGTATACATTATTTTCTTTACACACACTAATTCGAAAGGGACCCTTCCACAAAGCTTCAAATTTGGTGTGCTACCCTGGTTTTGTAGTGCGTTTGTCATATTTTAGGACTAGGTTTCCTTCTTAGAAATATGGGTTAGAAGTCTTCTTTTCAAACCATCGCTTAATCATTTGTTGGTAGTCAATCATGGCTTCAAAATACTTTTCTCTGTCTTCTTCCAGCTTGAGGAGTTCTGTTATTCGTACTTTCATTTTGCCGCTCTCTTCTACTTCTAGGGCTTTTAGTAATTGTAGAGTTGGGAGCTCCATGGAAATGGGTAAGACTACCTCCTTCCCATACACTAATTCATATGGGGATGTTTTTAGGATCTCTTTGGCATGATATAGTCTTCCCATAGAGCATCCCATAGATGCTTGTGCCATTCTTTCTATCTTTCTGAGTCAATGTGCTTGATTAACCTAATTAGGTTTTTATTGGTTGACTTTGCTAACCCATTTCCTTTTGGGTAATAGTTTGATGAAGTCTTGAGATAGATCCCATTTTTAATAGAAAAATCTGACACTTTTAAACCTAAAAAGGCTCTAGCATTGTTGGATATGACGATCTTTGGTGAACCAGACCTAGTCACCAATTCTTCTAGAAAATTAGCAATTTCACCATTTGTAGCACCTTTTAGGGCTATAGACTCTATCCACCTTGTGAAGTAATTAGTCGTTGTGTGGATCCACTTATGGCCGAAACTAGAGATAGGGTTTATCATTCTGACAAAATCCAAACCCCATTGGGCAAAAGGCTCTTTAGTTACAATAGGACTTAAAGGAAAAGCATAATTTTTTCTTTTTCCAACAAAATACTGGCACTGAGTACAATTCTACACTAAATGGTGAGATTTGAAAAATATTGAGGGCCAATAATATCCCACTTGCATGATTTTCAATGTGGTAGTTTTACTGGAGAAATGCCCACCTTCAGGACTAGTGCCTTGCAGTCGATAGTATCTTTGTTTGTGAAATGGGAGAACCGTCGGGTAGTATCCCTTCTACATAAATAGTGTTTGGTCTACCACCCAAGATTCGTCAGACTCAAACTAATTTGAGTAAACTTGATTAATCTCCTTGTTAGATTCAGATCTTGATTCTTGTGCAAGATACTCACAGAGGCCTCTTCCCTGCACCAGCTTGATCAACTTGATATCCACGTCGTACTCCAAGATCTTGGAGATCCAATTGGCTCTTTTTTCAGTTATTTATCCATCAGTGATGTATTCCCTCACATTGGGGTGAACAACCAAGATGGTGATTTCATTGGCCTACACCAAGTGTTATAATTTCTTAAGGCTCTTGATGATGGAAAAGGCCTACTTTTCTACAAAGTTGTATCTAGTTCCGTAACCCTTGAGGGTTACTGAATGAAAAGCAATTGGATGCTCCCCATTTTCTTCTTCATCCCTTTGAGTGAGCATAGAAGTTATGCTATGTTGACCACCGTATACATATAGCAAGAAATCTTTAGAAAAATATGGGTTGGTCAGCACCAGAGCAGCAAAAATAGCCTTCTTTATTTGTCCAAAAGCTATCTTTCCTGCAGGGGTCCATTTGAAAATTAAGTTCTTCTTGAGCATCAATGTTATGGGTCTCGCAATGCTTGCAAAGTTTGAAATGAACTGACCAAAAAAATTAATCTTTCCTAAGAAATACTGTAGCCCTTTCTGATTTACCGGTAAGGATAAATCCATTATAGATTTCATTCTTTCAAGATCTATTGCAATTCCCTCCTTGGACACTACAAAGCTAAGTATTTTACCTTGAGATACTCTGAAAATACATTTTTTGGGATTTAAAGAAATCCCAAACTTTTGGCATCTCTGGAAAACCTATTCTAGATGATCAAATTAATCAACCTTTGTCTTTGAAAAACTGTTCGGTCATCCAAATATATTAGAATGATCGAGTTGATCAATCCTACGAAGGCAATATCCATGGATCATTGAAAGGTTGCATCGACATTTGAAAGTCTAAAGGGCATCTTTTCATATGCGAGTGTTCCCCACTTGTCTACGAGAAACATTTTTCCTTAGTCATCATCCTCTAATAATTAAATAATTTTAATTATTTAATTATTCGTGATCATATTCCTTTATTAATTAAATAATTAAATAATTATTTAATTAATTCACTTTCTAATCTCTATTCTATCCTCATGAATTAAAATAAGTTAATTGCGTCACTAATACCCTTTTCTTCAATAATTAAATAAATCATTATTTATTTAATTATTTATCTTTCATCACATGTCTATAGTCAAATAATTATTATTATTTGACCTTTTATTCTTCTATAATTAAATAATTGATGAAATTATTTATTTATGTGTCATTCTTCTCGTTTAAATAATTGATCCAAATCAATTATCCATATTTAATTTCTATCTCCTCCTTTAATTAAATTTATGAATTTAATTAAATCTCCTTTTTCATTTCTTCCAAATAAATGATTTAAAATAAATTATTTATTTGCCACTTGTCATCCTCCTCCATTTTTGAATAAATAATTTAAAATAAATTATTTATCCCTCTATTTTGGTCAAAAATCTCCTATCATTATTTCATGTCATAGTCTACATGTCCTATATGTCTGTTATAGCCGTCGACGTCATAGTCGTCAGCGTCATATCTTTTCCATGCATGGCATATTTGGGTTGCATCAATTTTCAACCATAGATCCTGACATCTTTCTAAAAACTCGATCTTGACCATCCATTTCATAACCTCCCTGTCATGAATCCTCATCCGTTGATCTTAGAATCTTTCTAGAAGATCAATCTCATCCGTTCATTCAAATGGCTGTTTATAAAAGCAACCTTTCTCCTTCATTTTTGATTGAACAACCATTGTCTCCAGCTTTCTTGCTTACTATTTGTAAGTATTTGCACAACTTCATCAACAAATCTGAAAGGAAAGATTGCATAAGAAGAACGAGAGACAAGAGAAGTAATCAACTATAATGGGGAGTGTTTCATTTACTTGCTTTTAGTTTATCGCTCTCTTTTATTTGTATTCTCTTGTTTAGATTGAGATTTTAGTTTAGAAGTGTTGGCTATCACTTAATTTAATCTATTTTATTTTCCCCATCTTACATTGGTGAATCTAAAGTGAATCTTACAATTTTGCAACAAAATTTGTTTGTTTTTTCTTTGTTTTTGTTGTTTTGTAGGTTATAGTTGAGAATTCATACAAAATCCATCATATTGTTTTGAGCATAGAAAAATGGGCGCATAAAATATTTAAAAACTATTATTTGGGTTTTTTAGGCCTCGTTCTTAGCTTTCTAAAACTTCAAACAGTTTAAAATTTTGTTAAGATTTGAGAAAGTTATGGCTATTTTAGTATTTTTGTTTTTTAAAATTTAACTGTTAAAACCCGCGTTTTCTTTTGCCTCTAACATTTTTCTCATGCAGAATTTTGGAACAATAATTTATAAGTTTTGAAGGTTTGAGTTTTAGCTTTCCATGGATTCAAATGATTTAAAATTTTATTAAATTTTGATAAACTTATGGTTGTTTTAATTTGCTATTGTCATTAAATTTTTTCTTTTGAATTACTAATTTCTTGTTTTTAGCATGTGGCACAGCTTGGAGGGAGCCTAAAAACTATTTCTTTAGAAACAAAAATTGAATTTTTCATTTCTTTAGGCATAATCAATTTTATTTATTTTCAACAACTACAACAAATTGCATGCACACTCATTGGTTAAAATGAACATGCATTTCATGTCAAGATTAAAATGAATACAATTTGCATGGACACTCATTGGTTAAAATGAACATGCATTTCATGTCATGGGCTTAAAACGAACAAAAATTTGCATGCACACTCATTGGTTAAAATGAACATGCATTTCATGTCATTGGCTTAAAATGAATTTTGTTTGTTTCGCATCAAGTTAAACTTTTAAAATGAACAAAGTGCCTTGTGTGTCCTCCTCACATTATCATTTGGTAATTAAAATTTACAAGTTTCTTCAATTTTGTGTCACCCTTTGATGCAATAATTGAAGTATCGTCTCCCCTTGCGCATTCATGCGATCCTAGGTGTAAGAGAAATAGTTATTGCCTAGAGAACTTGGGCATTCCTTGGTGGAAAGAAGTACTCACTCCAAGGTGACTCAGACCAACAATGAAGCTCTTTGGCCGAGCTACCCCTGACTAGTATATAAATGTGAATCCTAAAGGAAAGCCTAGGATTACGAGTGTGGATGTGTCATGCAAACCAAGTAGTACTCCCCAAAACCCTATTGAGTGTAAACTCTTCAGGCTGGATTGCCTCCTAAACAGAGCTTAATCTTGTGCCCCATGTTTGGCCACTCAAACGAGGGTCTCGAACTAAAAACCTTTTTGTAGTTGCCAAAATCCTTCTATTTGCTAGTGCGGCAATGGTCGTTGTGAAGGCATCCACATTATCACAATTCTTAGTAGAGGTGATCAACTTGCCATGGGAGTTTTATGGGGGTTGGAAGCTTGGTTGGCCTAAGAAGTGAGTGCAATGTAAGGGGGATCCCGTGCAACCAAGCTTCTGGATTCACACGCTAAGAATAAGTGCAGTTGGGGAAATCCACGTGGAATCTAGCGAATATTGTTCTTTCCTAGCTTCTGGATTCACACGCTAAGAATAAGTGCAGTTGGGGAAATCCACGTGGAATCTAGTGAAATTCAAACAAACAAACACCATTACACAAATTTGGAAACATACACATTCAACTTGAAACAATTCCAAATTTTGCAATCTAAAACCCAAGACCAAACTTGTCCAATTTGATATCAAACAACTTTTATTGAAAATCGAAAAGAAAATTGCTCAAATCTTCTATTAGTGATATCTTTAGTTTTCATTTACCCATAGGTTCATCCTTTCATATCATATCCTTAGTAATAGGGTCATTATCATTCCACCATTCCTTAATCTTGGTCTTAGGTACATTGGCACTTTACATCAGTATATCCTTGAAAATCACAAAAAATAAATAACATAGTTTCATATCCATTTTGCATTGGAACCTTGCATTTTCATCCAAAGGTCACAATTTTTGGATGGTCCTCACTAAGTTTTCCTTATCCATCCTAATCCAAATTCATTACCATGTCTTCACTTTACCTTGATCTTCTTCGTAGTCAAGTTGAATACCAATCAGTCCTCAATCATCAATACCAACCACTCACATACCCTTCTTACCAACAATCCATAAGCTCTAGTCCTTCATCCATCTACCCTAACTATCAAGAGTCCCTTAGCACAATCCATGCCATTGATCCACAACAAATGTCCATTAGTCATCTCTATCCTAACTTTGACAAGGGAAACCAACCTTCCACTAGTCCATTTCAATCCTCCACATCTTATCATAATCCATCATCCACTAATCCATTCCAATCCTCCACATCTTATCCTAGTCCATCATCCACTAGCCCATTTCCATCCACTCCATCCCAAGCTACATTTCGTCAGGGTCTCCAAAACCATATCACATTGCCTACATCTTGGAATACATGTCAAAATAAAATTCCAAAGCATGACATCATAGCTTCACCTTCATGTCAAGATCAAAGTAGTCCATCACATGACCCCATCCTTAATTCCATCCAAGAAGTACTTCTAGATAATCATGTTATCCAAAATACACGTATCCTTGCTCAAGAGTCTATTCACAACCATGTTGTCCAAGATACACCTATTTTTGACCAAGATCCTACCATTGAACAAGAAATCAAAAATGATCCTCTCATCAACCTTTATACCATCCATGACCAAACATTTGAAGATGGTCCTATCCAAACTCCAAACACCTCCATTCCAAAAATGAGACACTTTCCTCCTTTGGACACATAGATAATCAAATGAATGACATGGATAACATCAAAGAAGAGCATAAAGCAACTACTATTGATCAAGTCAAAGGAGAACACAAAGAAGCTACTATGGATCAACTCAAAGAAGAAGATACAAAATCTACCATAGATCAAATCGACATCCCAAATGATCAATAAGAAACAAGCATGATGAATGATAAATCCAAAATATCCTATCAAATAGGATCATCCACCCTTGTCAAAGCAGGCTTTCTTGTAGATGAGAAAATTTTGAGTAATGGTTTCTAGCTAAAAAGTGATGGGTTTGCATCTTGATTTCAAAGTAAAAAATACCCCATCACAAATAGAATATTTCAGAGCATGCAGTATAAAGGAAGAGGACTAGGCCTACACAAGCAAGGCATTATAGAACCAGTACAATTTTATGCAAATCCTCAAGGTGTTGGTTATTCTTTAATCAAAGAATCAAATGATGTTAGTGGTTCCTCCTCGATATTGGGGCAACTTTATCTGATACAAACATCAAAATGGAGGCCATGAGTAGTCCTTGTGATAAGGTTGCTGCTAACACTCCTTCCATCCATACCATAAACCATCATTCCAACATGAATAAATCTTCCATTTGGAACCAACAAAAAGAAAATTATTATAAATCCAAAGTTCAAAATCAAATTTCAAAGGGCATTGAATCAAACAAAAATACACGTGGACAAATAAAGTTAAAATGGATCCCAAAGAAAATTGGATCAAGCAAAGAAAATATTACAAATTTAAAAGTCAATCAAAATATGGAGCCACAAGAAAAGAGGACTCCCACATATAGTAAATGTCCACCTCCTTCAAAATGGTCATCAAGAAAGGCATAAAAAAATGTTGGTTCCAAACACTATCCCAATCAAAATTCCAAACTCCATCATCCACCATCCCAAGTTTGGAAACTAAAAACTGCTGCATCCAAACATCCAAATAATTCTTCCATGGCTACCATCATCCATCATTCCAAAAATTGTACCTCACAAATTCGTCGCGTCTTGGCAACAACTCTTTATCATAAGAACTCCCATGGTACTCTATCACGATGTGCATGTTTCAATAAGGGCAAACCCAGTATCAGAGAGGATCAGAATGACATCGATTGGTTGTATGCAAGTGCTATGATCCTAACAAGACAAATACTCCATCAAGATCACTATTTGCATATCATGAAACTAGTATCTACATCAACACCATCAAAGGATTCAGAACAATTAGTGATCATACAGAACATCAAATCGATAAAAAAAAATCAAAAAAATTGTCACTTTGATGTAAACCTGGCAAACAGGGATCTTGTGTGACATCATAAAAAAATCGAGAAAAAGAAAGAAAATAGTAAAGAGAAAAATTCCGTCCAATAGTGAAAACCATTTTTATGTTGCATTGGATAAGTACCATGATGAAGACTTGGAAAACATGCATCATGTGTAAAATAGATTATCTGTGTGGACCATTACACTTGGGGGGAAACTGTCTTATCTCCCATGCCTTTTCATAACATTTCCATCTAATCCATATTGTTTCCATCCCTTCTCCCACCTACCTTGATCTTAATAAGAAATGGGGCACAAACATAAATCATGCTTTGGGAAAATTCTTGACATGTCTATCCGTTGGTCATACATTACCCATGAAATATCATGTCATTTCCTTCATATATTTTATCCAAACCCATATCTTGGAAAACAAAATTATTCCTATGTGAAATAGTCCTTGGAGATCATATCCCAATTCTTCCATCCAATAATCCTCATGTCTATTATCCTTTTCCAAAATCAATCCATTATCATTTCATACCTATTGCTAGACTTGGTTTCCCTTGTTATTGGTTTAATGATTCTAAATCACTTATCCTAGTGCTCTCCATAATCCCATTTGGTCCTAAGGTTAGTCATTTCAAATGCAACAAGCCTAATCCATAAAATATTGCTATGCACTCTAGCGCGTTTTCCAAAACATTCATTGGATTTGTTCTTAGCCTTGATGCAAACCTTGGTCCTTTAGTTACATTATCATCCATGGGATATATCTTTTCCAATCCTCATGTTATTTTGGGATGTGTCCTTCCCATATCAAACAACGTCATCGTCACCATCACCTATCAATTGGTTTTCAGCTTGACCAGGGGCAAGATCATGTTTGTCCTTAGATCCTTGTGCATGCCTCCTTGGTTGATTGTGGGTATCTTTCACATGCATTTTCCATGATCTTTATATTTATCATCCATAATAAAGTCTTATTCATCCATAATAAAGCACCATCCTTTCCATGGACTGAAGACCACTGACATTTAGGCATCCTTTGCTTTCATATCCATCTGTTGCATTTGTTGCTTCCCTTGGTACATAGTAAATTGGTCCTATACTTGATAGGGGGAAATTCCTTGACTTACATCTTCATGGGAAATAATACATGGTATCAACACTTTAAAACCTTCAAAATCCATAAAAATCATAAAATGTCCTGAAAAAATCCAAAGAAATAATAAAATGTCCTGAAAAAATCCAAAAAAATCAAAACATTTCAAAATGCAAAAAAAAATCAAAACATTTCAAAATCCAAAAAAATCAAACAAAAAATTTCAAAATCCAAAAAATCATAAAATCTTCAAAAATTTCCCAAAAAAAATAAGAGTCTAAATCAGTTTTGTTAGAGTGGTCGAACTACGTTGCCTCTACACGTTTTCTATGTAGGAAAGGCTCATCTTAGATGATCCCCCAAGGCATTAGGTCAATCCCTTTAGGTTGTCCAAATAAAATCATGACCCAGTATTTTGTTGAATAAAACAAAGTCAAGTCATGTCGAACTACGAGGTCTATGTACACTGCTATGTAGGCAAGGCCATTTGTCAATGAGCCCTTGAGGCCCTCTAGGTCAAGTCCTTTAGGTTTCATCGATTCGGGTCATTTCCTTGGTTCAAAAGCAATCATCATTCAATCACAAAACAAAAAACAAATGAAATCTTTCATCAATTGATTATCTTATCATCCATCAACCTGGTCATTTGGCTGGGATGGGGCATTATGTCATTTGTCTCACTCGGTCTTATCTCTTGTCTGTTTTCAAGATGTGTCCTTCTTGAGATTGGACTTTGTCAAATTTGGTCATTCACCTTAAGTAGGATATGTCTTTCCTGCGGATAGGTGTCTTGTCAACACTTGTCACTTGGTCAACTTTATCAGATGTGTCATCTACCTAAACAAGATATGTCCTTCCTGCGGTTGGGTATCGTCACATTGCTTGGTCATATTCATCAATCTTTGTCAAATAATCAAACAATCTTGTCAACTTTGTCAATCAATTTTTCCTTAATCAGGATGTGTCCTTCCTAAAACTGGGCATTATCATTATCAATCAACTTTGTCACACCACTCAATCTTATTAGCTTCGTCAATCAATCTTGCCTTCATCAAGATGTTTTCTTCTTGAGGCTAGGTGTGGTGAATCAAATAATTTTATCTATCCTTATCAACCTATCAATCAACTCAGTCATCTTAGTCAACCTAATCAACCAATCAAACAATCATCATTATTACTGGAAAACACTATCTTGGCAAACACTTTGTTGGTTTGGATTTTCCTATCTTTTCAAAAAAAATTGGGTGATGTTACTAATTTCCTCAAGGATTTTCTATCAATGGATTTGGAGGGACGATAATGGGTCATGGCCTCTTTTCTTTGTTTGCTACATGTGGTTTGTCTTGATAAAAATATTGGGACAATCAGGTCCCTAGTATGAGCTGGGGCATTCCTTGTCTTTTTGATTGTTTGTCTCTCCCAAATGGTGACCTTGCACACCTTGGTTTATGTCATACCATGGTGTTTGTGGTCCATTTGTGACATTTTTGATGCCCAATGATGATAAATATAAAAATGTAAGCATGAAAGTTGGTGCCCTTATCATTTCATGTTTATCTTCTTTCCCCTTTTCACGCTAACATCTCATCTCCCTTATTTTTTCCATGCTAACATCCATCTCCTTCATGCTAACATTTCTTCTATCCTTCATCCTCTAGTCTTATATTCCATTTCGAGAGCAAATTCATATTCTTTGAACCCGCATGTCCTCTCAAGGGGGCATGCCACAACCCTCTTGCTCATCCTTCCACTTTCTCTTTACACTGGGGCATATTTCAAAATTAAATTTCTTTGACACAATGTGATGAACTACATTATGTCAAGGAGGGGCAAAATGTAAACACTAAAAAAATGTCCTAAAGTCTACGAGAAACATTTTTCCTTAGTCGTCATCCTCTAATAATTAAATAATTTTAATTATTTAATTATTCCTGATCATATTCCTTTATTAATTAAATAATTATTTGATTATTTAATTAATTCACTTTCTAATCTCTATTATATCATGATCAATAAAAATAAATTAATTGCATCACTAATACCCCTTTCTTCAATAATTAAATAAATCATTACTTATTTAATTATTTATTTTTCATCACATGTCTATAGTCAGATAATAATTATTATTTGACCTTTTAATCTTCTATAATTAAATAATTGACGAAATTATTTATTTATGTGTCATTTTTCTCCTTTAAATAATTGATCCAAATCAATTATCCATATTTAATTTATATCTCCTCCTTTAATTAAATTTATGAATTTAGTTAAATCTCCTTTTTCATTTCCTCCAAATAAATTATTTATTTGCCACTTGTCATCCTCCTCCATTTTTGAATAAATTATTTAAAATAAATTATGTATCCCTCCATTTTGGTCAAAGATCCCCTGTCATTATTTCATGTCATAGTCTACATGTCTTGTATGTCTGTCATAGCTGTTAGGTGTCATAGTCGTCAGTGTCATATCTTTTCCATGCATGGCATATTTTGGTTGCATCAATTTTCAACCATAGATCTTGGCATCTTTCTAGAAACTCGATCTTGGCCATCCATTTCGTAACCTCCCTCTCATGAATCCTCATCTGTTGATCTTAGAATCTTTTTTGAGAAGATCAATCTCATCCGTCCATTCGGATGGTTGTCTATAAAAGTAACCTTTCTCCTCCATTTTTGATTTAACAACCATTATCTCCAACTTTCTTGCTTACTATTTGTAGGTATTTGCACAAATTCATTAGCAAATTTGAGGGAAAAGATTACATAAGAAGAAGGAGGAGAGACAAGAGAAGTAATCAACCATAATGGGGAGTGTTTCATTTACTTTCTTTAGGTTTATAGCTCTCTTTTATTTGTATTCTCTTGTTTAGATTGGGATTTTAGTTTAGAAGTGTTGGTTGTCACTTATTCTATGCTATTGGATTTTTCTCATCTTACACATGCCTCTACTTTTGTCAAACTGGTTTTGACCCTTCTACCAAATCAATGGTATGCTAGATTATACCAAGATCGTATCCTTTGAGATCATCATAGGTCCATGTTATAACCCTATTGTACTTAGAACACGGATCTCTTAACCTTTCTTTATCTTCCCACGAAACATTACATCTGACCTTCAACTTTATGGCATTTCTGACATCCAACTCCTCATAATCCTTTTCATTGGTAGTGAACCTTTGCTTGCCATTCTTCGCATCTTCACAATCAAAGAGATTCTCAAGGGAAAATAAACCTCAGAGGAGTTTATTTAATTTTAGTTGGATGACCCTCCCTTCAAATGGGTAAACCTATAGTTGTGAATGGTCAAAAATTCCTTCTGACTTCTAGATGAAGGAGGCTATCTGGGCATCATCCCTGAACACTTTCCAATTTTGATCATTGTTGGGAATTGATGGTTAGACAATAATTGGTATTGCTTTCTGCTTTGGGTCAGAAATTGGATCAAATTGTGACCTGATCAAAGCCATCTGATCCGCTATGTCATTCTCGGATTGAGGAATGACTTGCACCTTCAAGGCTTCAAAACCTTCAATTAAATCCCATACCCAATGTTTATAGGCTTTCATTCTCATGTTTTTAGTAGTTGCTTGCCCTTAGACTTGGATCACTACCAACTCAGAATCTCTGAACACTTGCAACCTCTTTGTGTCCATCCACTCGATGAGAAAAAGACCTTGGATCAAGGCTTCATATCCCACATCGTTGTTAGAAAACAAAAACTAGAAACAATACGCCTTGAGTGTCTCTAATCCTATTGGAGACAACAATCGAACCCTTGTCCCAGAACCGGCTTTGCATTTAGCACCGTCAAAGTATAGGGTCCATAGACGATTGGTTGTCGGGTCATCATAACTTTCCCAATCTTTCATCAGTTTTGGATAGACCAAGTCATCATAAAAAATTGCATATGTGCCCAGTCCCGTGGCATGGAAGTTGTTGTACGGGTTAGAATCAATGAATTGGTTGAGGAGAACCTCTTCTTGAGGAGTCCACCCACTAGTATTCTCTTCATCCTCTAGAATTTTGATGCAGTATCCCTCTTGTCTTGAAAACAAGGTATGCGCTGCTTCAAAATAGAGGACTTCATTATCTGCTATATGTTTAGAGTGCAAAGATTCTGAGAGAATCTTCATCTTTGCCCCGTGTTTGGTCCTTAATATCAAATGGGACCAGTCTAATTCCAAATATCCACCCAATTTTGTAGTGAAATATTTGGAAAGGCACATCCTGAAGATATGGGGAATATCTATTACCACTACCTATTGTGAGACTGTTTGGCTTGGGCATGAAAAGAGGGTCAAGGATAGATCTTTTATCTGACCAACTATCAAAACCTTCTTTCCATCCAACTACATAATCCCCTTTTCAAAAGTTTCATATTTGAGCACTAAGGCATCAACCACTTGCTTTGGCATGACCATTGTACTGGCTCTCGAATCAATCATATTATTGTCAAAAGTTTATCTCCCACAATTAATGTTAAAAAGAAAGGAGTGGGCTTTGGCTTGCTAACCTCTTTCTCTTTTGCATTATTCACATCATTTGTATAAGATATAGCTTTCAGAGTTTTTGGATTTGGCACAGGGCCTTTATCTTTGCTTTGATCACATGGCGGAGCTTCATCCATCTCTGGTCTCTTTTCTTCAATTTTCAATCCTTCCTGAAGCATTGTCTTTTGCTTGAGGATGGATATTACATCCCATAGGGACACATTGGTAGGATCCTTTTCCATCTGCTCCACCATGTTGAGCATTTCGACTGATGGGGCCTTTTGTCTGGATGGAAAAATCTCTTTAGGTTTTAGAGGGAGATGATCCATTGCAAATGGATTGGCTATCTTATCTGATAACTTGATCAGATGATGATGGAATCCATTGTTGCTGAGTTAGTTGAATAGTCAGCTAAGGAAGCTATCTTTCATGCAATGGTAGTTAGCAAGGCTAAGGACGAAGCAGAACTTGTGGCACGTACTCCCCTATAAGCACTCTCTTAGATCTGCTATTATAATCCGACTATACCTAGAGAGTGTTGGTCATCAGAGCTTCATTTGCGAACATCGCATCTTCTTCTTCCATCTAAGAAAAAAGTGCTTGATCTGGTGCAATGTCCAATTCTTGCTCTACGGACATCTCTTGTATTTGTGCCCTAAAATGGACATTCTCCATTTTGAAAGACTCATATCCTTCCATATTTGGTGGTGCACCTTTGTTCCTTTGCCCTAGTCTTCGAAGTCTATTTTCCAAATATGTAATTTATTTCAATACCCATATTGTACAAATTGAGTTTCAATAGGTTTTTGTAAAACCACTATTTAAAAGTCATTTTTTTTTATCATACCATGCACGTGTACGACATCCATATTTTGACTTAAATTATCATATTTTTCTAAATCCTTTTGGGAAAATACTTGTGACTCACTGAAGCGTCTCCTAGATATTTTTTTGTAATTTTTTATTGAATTCTTTTTTTTTGTTAATTTTTTATCAAGCATATTTGACGTTTAGAAAAATCGTTGTATACAACACACATAAGATGACCTAAAGTTATCATTTCTTTTTCTTTTTCTTTTAAATTGAAAAAAATTGTCTGAAGTTTATCCTTGTGCAATCCATTCGTCAAAATGTTATGTTGATCAAAAGTTATTAAAATAGTAAAAAACACTGATATTTAAACTTTATGGGCCAATTTCATCAGAAATTAATTGAAAAATAGAAAAAATAATCCAATTGTAAAAAAATAACATCTTTGAAATCTGCATTGTCTCATCTAAAATGGGTTTTAATTTCATCAAAAAATTCTGCAAAAAAAGTTGTCAGCCATATGTCCAAACTCGATTTTTTTCCCTAACATTGTTAGAACCTTCAACTTGCAGGTCAAACTAGGTTGAAGGCCTAGGTTCGGACTCCCAATGCTTTTCCCGAACCAAAATCCGAAGCAAAAACCCGACCACAATGCAAAAAAAAAAATCAAATTAAAAAAAACAGGAGCCTGATTATAAATCAGACGGGATCTCGTTCCCCTGCCAATGGTCACCAAATTCAATAATCAGAAACGAGATCTCGTATCTTTAAATACAGGATCCCGATTTATAATCGAGATCCCGTTTTATAATCAGGATCACGTTTCTTTTCAACTGTTTTATTTAAAATTACTTTCAAATTTTACTGTGAAGTCTACAACTTCACATGTATGGCTGAGAGCAGTAAAATTGGTCTATTTTTCATTGAGCATTTTTTTTATAGGTGGTGACTTGCTTTTTTGATAAAAAATTTCAAAAGAGAGATCCCATTTTTTCAAAGAAATAACAAAAGGTCTTCAACTTGCAATATGAATTGATTTTTTCAAAGGAGGCATGAAGAAATTAGTTTTAAAGTGGAATTGTGATAGTTTTCTACTTGTTTTGAGGAACACAAGAGGAAGAATTTAGTCCTTTCAAGTCTTCAACTTCCAATTTGAATTGAATTTTTTGAATAATTTTACTATTTACATTCATTTGTGCTTGAGAATTTTATAATCATGGGAAATAAATATCGTAATAAGAGGAGGAAGACATTGACTCTTGAAGAAATTAAAGAAAACAAAGAGAAGGAGAGACAAAGAGAAAGAGAAAGAAGAATGAGAATTAAATCAATGAATGATGGGGGCACATCCAATTCCACAACTATTGAAGATGAAAAAATAGAGGAGACCATGGTTGTAGATGAAGCGAATTTGCAAGAAGTCAATTTGGAGAAGAATATGATTATACAATCAAGTCCTACTATGTCTTCAAATCCCTCTTTGAATGCTATGGAGAATGTTTCAATATGCACAAATCTAGGTACATCTTCAAATCCACGTGTTAGTGAAATCGTAAATTCGTATGTAGAAATTTTACAAGATGCTGGACTTAATGATGTTGGCATTGATAATATTTAGAGAGATGAAAATTTTATAGAATTTGTTGAAAATGATAATGAGAATGATCCTTTTAAAAATGATAATGAAAATGAAAACAAAAACCGTTTTGTTGATGTAAATGAAAATGAAAACCGTTTTGTTGATGAAAATGAAGATGAAAATGTAAATTGTTTTGAAGTTGAAAATGAAAATGAAAATGAAAATAAAAATGAAAATGAAGATGAAGATGAAAATCTAGAATGTGATGTTGAATTTAATGAAAATACTTTTTTTTTTAAATTGAAAGTGGTGTTTTTGATAATCTTCCTGGTCAAATTTCTTGGAGGCAAATAAGAACACATGCAAATAAAATATACAACAAATTCTTTTATCATAAAAAAATTACAATTCAATGTCAAATAATGATGCAATTGATGAGAATGGGTATGTGTAGGATCATCATGGAAAAAACAGGCCCTTAAGTGGCAAAAAATTCAAAAAAATCAGAATTAGGCAACTTGATGTAAAAATTTGAATAAATTATCTATATTATTTCAAAAATATGTAAGAATAGAATCTGTAGAAAATTGAATTTAGTTTCTCAACTACTAGGTTTTTTTTTTTTTTCTAAATCTATTCAAGGTAAAAATTTGAAATTTCAATGCAATAGTACTTAAATTTTAGGGAAAAATAAGAAGTAGGTGTTTGTCTGACCACCCTAACCACAATAAAATGATAATACTTTTTTATAATATTTTAGATACAAGTAGAGGATTCATGTCTCGATGTGATGCATATTTTTTTGTAATTTTTGTCCAAGTAAATAATTAATTATGAATTTTTTATTAAAACTTTTGAAAAATATAAAAATTTGTATGTTTGACCACCTTAACTTGGTCAAAACTTCATGAAACTCAATTTTTTTTTTTAATCCTATAGTATGCAAAGCATTTAATGTGACTCATGTTTTGGATTCAAAAAAAGTGATATCGTTTAAAATCTATAGATGTTTTTCAATCAACCTATCAATTAGGACTTTATTCATAATTCAAATAGAAAATAAATAATAATTATTTATTAAACTCAAAGTAAAGAATAATTTATATTAGTGGAAAGCTAAGAATATCCTTTAAAAACCCTTTTCGTTTCATCAATTTTGGGTAAAAACAAAGTCGTCAGCCACATACCCATCATATCAACACTTTTTGAACCATCATGATCCTGCACATACCCGAATGCAAAAAATGAGGAAAATAATGAAAAGGTTAGGATTTTTTTTAAAATCAAAAAGAAAAGATCAATCATTAAAACATGTTATGTGTACTGTTACTAGTGCCATTCAATCAATTGGAAAAAATAGTCAATCTAAAGATAAAAATGCAGCAAGAAGAGCTACAACTGCTATAGTTAATAAAGCAACTTTGAATAAAAGAATGGTAAAAAATATTAGTGAAGTTTTAAAATATATCCTAAAACATTGCTAAGAGCGAAAAAAAGAAGAATAATTAAAGAAAATGATCCTATCAACCAATGTTGGAGTTTCAGTGGTTGACTCCCGAGGTCTGATATGAAATTGAATGTTGAAATTAAATCTTTGATTGAAAAATATTGGCATGATAATACTAGGGTTTCATCTAATGCTAGAGATGTTTTAAAATTAAGGGTGGGGTCCAAAGTTCGCGATTCTCACCCAAAACACCTATTAGATACAACACAAACTAAATTTTATAGAAAATTTTGTGGTGATTATTAGTGTTACCCGATTTTATTAAAATAAGTCAAAGGCCTTTTGAAAAATGTAAACCGTGGTATGTAAAAATTAATAAGCAACGAATATCTTGTTGTTGTAAAACGAATGTTCAATTTCACTATTTTTATGATGTTTTTTGATATATACGTTGTACCTTGCATACTAAGATGATTATATGGGAATGTCATATTAATATGCCACCTGAAGCAATAAGGGAGTTTATTTCAAGTTTTTTTTGTGAAAGATCTAATGGTAAATTGATTTATTTAAGCTCTTGTA
>CM021100.1:635582657-635665272 GCA_007115665.2 Sequoiadendron giganteum
TTTTTACATCAAACTAGTCCTCAAACAAAGTTCTTGATATTGTCTATTGTGTTTTCTAAGAGAAATTTCATCAAAATCAGTCAAACATCCACTCAAAACTTGTCCAAAACATCAAATTTGCAAAATAACTCTTTGTGAACCACAACTTATTAAAATAAAACCACAAAATACTAATAACAAAAGTTTCAAAAATCATTGTCCAACTCATCTTGACTATGATCTTGATTTACAAAACAAAGACTTGCAAGTTTTTCTAGCCCATTCTCAGCATCCCCAATAGGAAAATATTGCATTATAGATTGCATCCCTTCATTCCTTGGATTGCACATTTTGGAATTTCAACCTTAGGTTGCATTGAGGCCTTCAAATTTTGAACATAGGGAGACCTTTGAGCTTTTGGGAATTTTGGGTTACACATTCTATTTTTCATTGACCATTGTCATTGTCGTTGTCTTGTCATTTGTCACTTTGTCAAGTTTGATCTTGGTCTTGTGTCCTAGTTTTGGTTGTCCTCTTATGGTCAGTAAAATTTTGAATTTTTTTCCTTGGGTTCACATTAACTTGATTTCCACCCTTAGTTTAAAATCCTTTCACATTACTCTCAAATTGCCTAGATTGCACTTTGCATCCTTATATCCCAAAAATCACAAAAACCATAGCTTAGTCCCATACCATCTTGCATAATTTAACATTTAGCTTCATTTGCATGCCATATCCTTTGGTCATAAGGTCATTATTATCCTTTAATTATCACTCCACATCCCTATATTATCCCAAAAATTCCAAAAATATATCCTTTGGTCATAGGGTCATTATCACTCCACTATTCCTTAATCTTGGTCTTAGGTACATTGGCACTTTGCATCCTTAAATCCTTGAAAATAAAATAAAAATAGCATAGTTTCATATCCATTTTGCATTGGCACCTTGCATTTCCATCCAAAGGTCAAAAGTTTTGTATGACCCTCATTAAGTTTTCCTTATCCATCCTAATCCAAATTCATGACCATGTCTTCACGTTACCTTGATCTTCTTCATAGTCAAGCTAAATATCAATCAATTTTCAATCTTCAATACCGACCACTCACATACCCTTCTTACCAACAATCCATAAGCTCTAGTCTTCCATCCATATACCCTCACTATTAAGAGTCACTTGACACAATCCATACCATTAGTCCCCAACAAATATTCATTAATCATCCTTATCTTAACCTTGACAAGGGAAACCAACCTTCCACTAGTCCATTCCAATCCTCCACATCCTATCATAATCCATCATCCACTAGTCCATTCCAATCCTCCACATCTTATTCTAATCCATCATCCACTAACCCATTGTTATCCACTCCATCCCAAACTACAATACCATCCAATAAAAGCACATTAATTAATACTCTCCAAGGACAACTAGCAAAGGAACTTGTTCAACTCCTAAATGAAAACACACTTAGGAAATCCAATCACATTGTTGATCCTACACCATCCAACCATTTTTCACCATCATGTCCTCTATTTCCTACCAATACCGAAAAACATCTTGCTATTGAAGCTTCATTATTGCCATTTCAAAATCTTGGATCTATCAAAGAAAGTCATATCCTTGAGAAAAATAAAATTCCATTGCCTAAACTTGAGGATACATGTCAAAAAGAAAGTCCAAAGCATGACATCATAGCTTCACTTTCATATCAAGATCAAAGCAGTCCATCTCATGATCCCATCCTTAAGTCCATCCAAGAAGTCCTTCTAGATAATCATGGCATCGTAAATACACCTATCCTTATTCAAGAGTCTATTCGCAACCATGTTCTCCAAGATACACCTATTTTTGACAAAGATCCTACCATTGAACAAGAAATCCAAAATGATCCTCTCATCAACCTTTATACCATTCATGACCAAACATTTGAAGATGATCCCATCCAAACACAAAACACCTCCATTTCCCAAAATGAGACACTTGCCTCCTTTGGACACATAGATAATCAAATCAATGATATGGATAACATCAAAGAAGAGCATAAAGCAACTACTATTGATCAAATCAAAGGAGAACACAAAGAAGCTACTATGGATCAAGTCAAAGAAGAAGATACAAAATCTATGACAAATCAAATTGATATCTCAAATGATCGAGAAGAAACAAGCATGACGAATGATAAATCCAAAACATCCTATCAATTAGGAGCATCCACCTTTGTCAAAGCAGGATTTCTTGTAGATGAGGAGATTCCAAGTAATAATTTCCACATACAAAATGATGGGTTAGCATCTTGTTTTCAATATAAAAAATACCTCATCGGAAACAAAATCTGTCAGAGCATGCAATATCAAGGAAGAGGACTAGGCCTACATGAGCAAGGCATTATAGAACCAATACAATTTTATGCAAATCCTAGACATCAAGGTCTTGGTTATTCTTCAATCAGAGAATCAAATGATGTTAGTGGTACCTCCTTGATATTGGGGGAAACTTTATCTGATATAAACATCAAAATGGGGGCCATGAGTAGTCCTTATCATAAGGTTGTTGCCAACACTCCTTCCATCCACACCATAAACCATCATTCCAACATGAATAAATATTCCATTTGGAACCAACAAAAAGAAAATTATTATAAATCCAAAATTCAAAATCAAATTTCAAAGGCCATTGAATCAAACAAAAATTCAAGTGGACAAATGAAGTTAAAATGGATCCCAAAGAAAAATGGATCAAACAAAGAAAATATTTCAAATCCAAAAGTCAATCAAAATATGGAGCCACAAGAAAAGAGGACTCCCACATATAGTAAATTTCCACCTCCTTTAAAATGGTCATCAAGAAAGGCATATAAAAATGTTGGTTCCAAACACTATCCTAATCAAAATTCCAAACTCCATCATCCACCATCCCAAGTTTGGAAAATAAAAATTGCTACATCCAAAACACCAAATTGTCCATCCACACCTACCATCATCCATCATAATCTTGCATCTCGCCTAAAGTCTAAAAATCCTACTTCACAAATCCATCGCATCTTGGCAGCAACCCTTTATCATAAGGACTCCCATGGTACTCTATCACGATGTGCATATTCTGATAAGGCCAACACTAGTATCAAAGAGGATCACAATGACATCGATCAGTTGTATGCAAGTGCTATGATCTTGACAAGACAATTACTCCATAAAGGTCACTATTGGCATATCATGACACCAGTATCTACATCAACACCATCAAAAGATTCAGAACAATCAACAGTCATCCAAACTATCAAATCGATATAAAAAGTCAAAAAATATGTCACCTTGATGAAAACCTAGCAAGCAGGTGTCTTGTGTGACATCATCAAAAAGAAAGAAAAAAAATAGTAAAGAGAAAAATTTCGTCCAATAGTGAAAACCATTTTTATGGCGCTTTGGATAAGTACCATGATGAAAACCTGGCAAACAGGCGTCATGTGTAAGAGAAATTATCTATGTGGATTATTACACTTGGGGGCAAGTTGTCTCATCTCCCATGCCTTTCTCATAACATTTCCATCTAGTCCATATTGTTTCCATCCCTTTGCCCGCCTACCTTGATCTTTATAAGAAATGGCGCACAAACATAAATCATGCTTTGGAAAATTTTTGGACATGTCTATCCTTTGATCATACACTACCCATGAAATATCATGTCATTTCCTTCATAGAATTTATCCAAACCCATATCTTGGAGAAAACAAATTGTTCCTATGCAAAATAGTCCTTGCAGATCATATCCTAATTCTTCCATCCAATAATCCTCATGTCTCTTATCATTTGCCAAAAGCAATCCATTATCTTTTCATACCTATTGTTGGACTTGGTTTCCCTTGTTATTGGTTTAAGGATTCTAACTCACTTATCCAAGTGCCCTCCATAATCCCATCTGGTCCTACGGTTAGTCATTTCAAATGCAACAAGCCTAATCCATACAATATTGCTATGCACTCTAGTGCGTTATCCAAAACATTCATTGGCTTTGTTCTTAGCCTTGCTACAAAACTTGGTCCTTTAGTTACATTATCATCCATGGGATATATCTTTTCCAATCCTCATGTTGTTTCGGGATGCGCCCTTCCCATATCAAACAACATTGTCATCATCATCACCTATCAATTGGTTTTTAGCTTGACTAGGGGCAAGATCATGTTCATCCTTGGGTCCTTGTGCATGCCTTTTTGGTTGATTGTAGGTATCTTTCACATGCATTTTCCATGATCCTTATAGATATCATCCATAATAAAGTCTCATTCATCCATAATAAAGCGTCATCTTTTCCATGGACTGAAGACCACCGACATTTAACATCCTTCGCTTTCATATCCATCTATTGCATTCACCGTTTCCCTTCGTACATAGTAAATTGGTCCTATACTTGACTGGGGGCAATTCCTTGACTTGCATCTTCACGGGAAATAATGCATGGTATCAACCCTTTAAAACCTTCAAAATCCATAAAAATCATAAAATGTCTTGAAAAAATCCAAAAAAAATCATAAAATGTCCTTTCAAAATCCAAAAAAATCAAAACATTTCAAAATCCAAAAAAAAATCAAAACATTTCAAAATCCAAAAAATCATAAAATCTTCAAAATCCAAAAACATCAGAAAAATTTAAAACTCCTAAAAAACAGAGTTTGACTCTAGGTTTGAGTCTGAATCGGTTTTGTTACAGTGGTTGAACTACGTTGCCTTTGCACATTTTCTACGTAGGCAAGGCTCATCTTAAATGAGCCCTCGAGGCACTAGGTCAGTCCCTTTAGGTTGTCCAAGTACAATCATGACCCATTATTTTGTCGAATAAGACAAAGTCAAGTCGTTTCGAACTATGAGGTCTCTGTGCACTGCTATGTAGGCAAGACCATCTATCGATGAGCCCCCAAGGCCCCCTAGGTCAAGTCCTTTAGGGTTCATTGAGCTGGGTCGTGTGCTTGATCCAAAAACAATCATCATTCAAACTACATCAAGAAACAACAAACAAATTAAATCTTTCATCAATCAATTATCTTATCATCAACTCAATTAGGTCACTAGTCTTATATCAGAATGGGGCATTATGTCATTTGTCTCATTCAGTCTTATCTCTTGTCTTTTATCAGGATACGTCCTTCCTGGGATTAGACTTTCTCAACCTTGTCATTTACCTTAAGCAGGATGTGTCCTTGTAGTTAGGTGTCATGTCAACACTTGTCACTTGGTCAACTTTATCAGATGTGTCCTCTACCTAAATAGGATGTGTCCTTCCTATGGTTGGGTATCATCACATCGCTTGGTCATATTCATCAATCTTTTTCAAACAATCAAGCAATCTTGTCAACTTTGTCAATCAATCTTTCCTTAATCAGGATGTGTCCTTCCTGAAACCAGGCATTATCATTATCAATCAACTTTGTCACACCACTCAATCTTATCAGCTTGGTCAATCAATCTTGCCTTCATCAAGATGTGTCATTCCTTAGGCTAGGCATGGTCAATCAAATCACTTTATCAATCCTTATCAACCTATCAATCAACTCGGTCATCTTCGTCAACCTAATTAGAGAATCAAACAATCATCATTATCACTGGAAAACACTATCTTGGCAAACACTTTGTTGGTCTGGATTTTCTTATCTTTTCGATTGGTTTTGGGTCATGTTACTAGTCTCCTCGAGGATGTCCTATCAATGGATTTAGAGGGACGATGATGGATCATGGCCTCTTTTCTCTGTTTGCTGCCTGTGGTTTGTCTTGGCAAAAAGACTGGGACAATCGGGTCCTTAGTATGAGCTGGGGCATTCCTTGTTTTTTTTTTATTGTTTGTCTCTCCCAAATGGTCACCTTGCACACCTTGGTTTATGTCATACCATGGTGTTTGTGGTCCATTTGTGACATTTTTGATGCCCAATGATGATAAATATAACCATGTAAGCGTGAAAGTTGGTTCCCTTATCATTTCATGTCTATCTTTTTTCCCCTTTTCACTCTAACATCCCATCTCCCTTATTTTTTTTCCATGCTAACATCCATCTCCTTCATGCTAACATTTCTTCCATCTGTCATCCTCTAGTCTTCTCTTCCATTTCGAGAGCACATTCCTGTTCTTTGAACCTGCATGTCCTCTCGAGGGGGCATACCACAACCCTCTTGGTCATCCTTCCCCTTTCTCTTTACACTGGGGCATATTTCATAATTAAATTTCTTTGACATAATGTGATGAACTACATTATGTCAAAGAGGGGAAAAATGTAGACACTAAAAAATGTCCTAAGTCTATAAGCATCATTTTTCCTAGTCATCATCTTTCAATAATTGAATAATTTTAATTATTCAATTATGTTCGATCATATTCCTTTATTGATTAAATAGTTTTTAATTATTTAATTGATTCACCTTCTCATTTCTATCTTGATCAATTAAAATTATTTAATTGCATCACTAATACCCCTTTCTTCAATAATTAAATAAATCATTACTTATTTAATTATTTATTTTTCATCACATGTCTATAGTCAGATAATAATTATTATTTGACCTTTTAATCTTCTATAATTAAATAATTGACGAAATTATTTATTTATGTGTCATTTTTCTCCTTTAAATAATTGATCCAAATCAATTATCCATATTTAATTTATATCTCCTCCTTTAATTAAATTTATGAATTTAGTTAAATCTCCTTTTTCATTTCCTCCAAATAAATTATTTATTTGCCACTTGTCATCCTCCTCCATTTTTGAATAAATTATTTAAAATAAATTATGTATCCCTCCATTTTGGTCAAAGATCCCCTGTCATTATTTCATGTCATAGTCTACATGTCTTGTATGTCTGTCATAGCTGTTAGGTGTCATAGTCGTCAGTGTCATATCTTTTCCATGCATGGCATATTTTGGTTGCATCAATTTTCAACCATAGATCTTGGCATCTTTCTAGAAACTCGATCTTGGCCATCCATTTCGTAACCTCCCTCTCATGAATCCTCATCTGTTGATCTTAGAATCTTTTTTGAGAAGATCAATCTCATCCGTCCATTCGGATGGTTGTCTATAAAAGTAACCTTTCTCCTCCATTTTTGATTTAACAACCATTATCTCCAACTTTCTTGCTTACTATTTGTAGGTATTTGCACAAATTCATTAGCAAATTTGAGGGAAAAGATTACATAAGAAGAAGGAGGAGAGACAAGAGAAGTAATCAACCATAATGGGGAGTGTTTCATTTACTTTCTTTAGGTTTATAGCTCTCTTTTATTTGTATTCTCTTGTTTAGATTGGGATTTTAGTTTAGAAGTGTTGGTTGTCACTTATTCTATGCTATTGGATTTTTCTCATCTTACACATGCCTCTACTTTTGTCAAACTGGTTTTGACCCTTCTACCAAATCAATGGTATGCTAGATTATACCAAGATCGTATCCTTTGAGATCATCATAGGTCCATGTTATAACCCTATTGTACTTAGAACACGGATCTCTTAACCTTTCTTTATCTTCCCACGAAACATTACATCTGACCTTCAACTTTATGGCATTTCTGACATCCAACTCCTCATAATCCTTTTCATTGGTAGTGAACCTTTGCTTGCCATTCTTCGCATCTTCACAATCAAAGAGATTCTCAAGGGAAAATAAACCTCAGAGGAGTTTATTTAATTTTAGTTGGATGACCCTCCCTTCAAATGGGTAAACCTATAGTTGTGAATGGTCAAAAATTCCTTCTGACTTCTAGATGAAGGAGGCTATCTGGGCATCATCCCTGAACACTTTCCAATTTTGATCATTGTTGGGAATTGATGGTTAGACAATAATTGGTATTGCTTTCTGCTTTGGGTCAGAAATTGGATCAAATTGTGACCTGATCAAAGCCATCTGATCCGCTATGTCATTCTCGGATTGAGGAATGACTTGCACCTTCAAGGCTTCAAAACCTTCAATTAAATCCCATACCCAATGTTTATAGGCTTTCATTCTCATGTTTTTAGTAGTTGCTTGCCCTTAGACTTGGATCACTACCAACTCAGAATCTCTGAACACTTGCAACCTCTTTGTGTCCATCCACTCGATGAGAAAAAGACCTTGGATCAAGGCTTCATATCCCACATCGTTGTTAGAAAACAAAAACTAGAAACAATACGCCTTGAGTGTCTCTAATCCTATTGGAGACAACAATCGAACCCTTGTCCCAGAACCGGCTTTGCATTTAGCACCGTCAAAGTATAGGGTCCATAGACGATTGGTTGTCGGGTCATCATAACTTTCCCAATCTTTCATCAGTTTTGGATAGACCAAGTCATCATAAAAAATTGCATATGTGCCCAGTCCCGTGGCATGGAAGTTGTTGTACGGGTTAGAATCAATGAATTGGTTGAGGAGAACCTCTTCTTGAGGAGTCCACCCACTAGTATTCTCTTCATCCTCTAGAATTTTGATGCAGTATCCCTCTTGTCTTGAAAACAAGGTATGCGCTGCTTCAAAATAGAGGACTTCATTATCTGCTATATGTTTAGAGTGCAAAGATTCTGAGAGAATCTTCATCTTTGCCCCGTGTTTGGTCCTTAATATCAAATGGGACCAGTCTAATTCCAAATATCCACCCAATTTTGTAGTGAAATATTTGGAAAGGCACATCCTGAAGATATGGGGAATATCTATTACCACTACCTATTGTGAGACTGTTTGGCTTGGGCATGAAAAGAGGGTCAAGGATAGATCTTTTATCTGACCAACTATCAAAACCTTCTTTCCATCCAACTACATAATCCCCTTTTCAAAAGTTTCATATTTGAGCACTAAGGCATCAACCACTTGCTTTGGCATGACCATTGTACTGGCTCTCGAATCAATCATATTATTGTCAAAAGTTTATCTCCCACAATTAATGTTAAAAAGAAAGGAGTGGGCTTTGGCTTGCTAACCTCTTTCTCTTTTGCATTATTCACATCATTTGTATAAGATATAGCTTTCAGAGTTTTTGGATTTGGCACAGGGCCTTTATCTTTGCTTTGATCACATGGCGGAGCTTCATCCATCTCTGGTCTCTTTTCTTCAATTTTCAATCCTTCCTGAAGCATTGTCTTTTGCTTGAGGATGGATATTACATCCCATAGGGACACATTGGTAGGATCCTTTTCCATCTGCTCCACCATGTTGAGCATTTCGACTGATGGGGCCTTTTGTCTGGATGGAAAAATCTCTTTAGGTTTTAGAGGGAGATGATCCATTGCAAATGGATTGGCTATCTTATCTGATAACTTGATCAGATGATGATGGAATCCATTGTTGCTGAGTTAGTTGAATAGTCAGCTAAGGAAGCTATCTTTCATGCAATGGTAGTTAGCAAGGCTAAGGACGAAGCAGAACTTGTGGCACGTACTCCCCTATAAGCACTCTCTTAGATCTGCTATTATAATCCGACTATACCTAGAGAGTGTTGGTCATCAGAGCTTCATTTGCGAACATCGCATCTTCTTCTTCCATCTAAGAAAAAAGTGCTTGATCTGGTGCAATGTCCAATTCTTGCTCTACGGACATCTCTTGTATTTGTGCCCTAAAATGGACATTCTCCATTTTGAAAGACTCATATCCTTCCATATTTGGTGGTGCACCTTTGTTCCTTTGCCCTAGTCTTCGAAGTCTATTTTCCAAATATGTAATTTATTTCAATACCCATATTGTACAAATTGAGTTTCAATAGGTTTTTGTAAAACCACTATTTAAAAGTCATTTTTTTTTATCATACCATGCACGTGTACGACATCCATATTTTGACTTAAATTATCATATTTTTCTAAATCCTTTTGGGAAAATACTTGTGACTCACTGAAGCGTCTCCTAGATATTTTTTTGTAATTTTTTATTGAATTCTTTTTTTTTGTTAATTTTTTATCAAGCATATTTGACGTTTAGAAAAATCGTTGTATACAACACACATAAGATGACCTAAAGTTATCATTTCTTTTTCTTTTTCTTTTAAATTGAAAAAAATTGTCTGAAGTTTATCCTTGTGCAATCCATTCGTCAAAATGTTATGTTGATCAAAAGTTATTAAAATAGTAAAAAACACTGATATTTAAACTTTATGGGCCAATTTCATCAGAAATTAATTGAAAAATAGAAAAAATAATCCAATTGTAAAAAAATAACATCTTTGAAATCTGCATTGTCTCATCTAAAATGGGTTTTAATTTCATCAAAAAATTCTGCAAAAAAAGTTGTCAGCCATATGTCCAAACTCGATTTTTTTCCCTAACATTGTTAGAACCTTCAACTTGCAGGTCAAACTAGGTTGAAGGCCTAGGTTCGGACTCCCAATGCTTTTCCCGAACCAAAATCCGAAGCAAAAACCCGACCACAATGCAAAAAAAAAAATCAAATTAAAAAAAACAGGAGCCTGATTATAAATCAGACGGGATCTCGTTCCCCTGCCAATGGTCACCAAATTCAATAATCAGAAACGAGATCTCGTATCTTTAAATACAGGATCCCGATTTATAATCGAGATCCCGTTTTATAATCAGGATCACGTTTCTTTTCAACTGTTTTATTTAAAATTACTTTCAAATTTTACTGTGAAGTCTACAACTTCACATGTATGGCTGAGAGCAGTAAAATTGGTCTATTTTTCATTGAGCATTTTTTTTATAGGTGGTGACTTGCTTTTTTGATAAAAAATTTCAAAAGAGAGATCCCATTTTTTCAAAGAAATAACAAAAGGTCTTCAACTTGCAATATGAATTGATTTTTTCAAAGGAGGCATGAAGAAATTAGTTTTAAAGTGGAATTGTGATAGTTTTCTACTTGTTTTGAGGAACACAAGAGGAAGAATTTAGTCCTTTCAAGTCTTCAACTTCCAATTTGAATTGAATTTTTTGAATAATTTTACTATTTACATTCATTTGTGCTTGAGAATTTTATAATCATGGGAAATAAATATCGTAATAAGAGGAGGAAGACATTGACTCTTGAAGAAATTAAAGAAAACAAAGAGAAGGAGAGACAAAGAGAAAGAGAAAGAAGAATGAGAATTAAATCAATGAATGATGGGGGCACATCCAATTCCACAACTATTGAAGATGAAAAAATAGAGGAGACCATGGTTGTAGATGAAGCGAATTTGCAAGAAGTCAATTTGGAGAAGAATATGATTATACAATCAAGTCCTACTATGTCTTCAAATCCCTCTTTGAATGCTATGGAGAATGTTTCAATATGCACAAATCTAGGTACATCTTCAAATCCACGTGTTAGTGAAATCGTAAATTCGTATGTAGAAATTTTACAAGATGCTGGACTTAATGATGTTGGCATTGATAATATTTAGAGAGATGAAAATTTTATAGAATTTGTTGAAAATGATAATGAGAATGATCCTTTTAAAAATGATAATGAAAATGAAAACAAAAACCGTTTTGTTGATGTAAATGAAAATGAAAACCGTTTTGTTGATGAAAATGAAGATGAAAATGTAAATTGTTTTGAAGTTGAAAATGAAAATGAAAATGAAAATAAAAATGAAAATGAAGATGAAGATGAAAATCTAGAATGTGATGTTGAATTTAATGAAAATACTTTTTTTTTTAAATTGAAAGTGGTGTTTTTGATAATCTTCCTGGTCAAATTTCTTGGAGGCAAATAAGAACACATGCAAATAAAATATACAACAAATTCTTTTATCATAAAAAAATTACAATTCAATGTCAAATAATGATGCAATTGATGAGAATGGGTATGTGTAGGATCATCATGGAAAAAACAGGCCCTTAAGTGGCAAAAAATTCAAAAAAATCAGAATTAGGCAACTTGATGTAAAAATTTGAATAAATTATCTATATTATTTCAAAAATATGTAAGAATAGAATCTGTAGAAAATTGAATTTAGTTTCTCAACTACTAGGTTTTTTTTTTTTTTCTAAATCTATTCAAGGTAAAAATTTGAAATTTCAATGCAATAGTACTTAAATTTTAGGGAAAAATAAGAAGTAGGTGTTTGTCTGACCACCCTAACCACAATAAAATGATAATACTTTTTTATAATATTTTAGATACAAGTAGAGGATTCATGTCTCGATGTGATGCATATTTTTTTGTAATTTTTGTCCAAGTAAATAATTAATTATGAATTTTTTATTAAAACTTTTGAAAAATATAAAAATTTGTATGTTTGACCACCTTAACTTGGTCAAAACTTCATGAAACTCAATTTTTTTTTTTAATCCTATAGTATGCAAAGCATTTAATGTGACTCATGTTTTGGATTCAAAAAAAGTGATATCGTTTAAAATCTATAGATGTTTTTCAATCAACCTATCAATTAGGACTTTATTCATAATTCAAATAGAAAATAAATAATAATTATTTATTAAACTCAAAGTAAAGAATAATTTATATTAGTGGAAAGCTAAGAATATCCTTTAAAAACCCTTTTCGTTTCATCAATTTTGGGTAAAAACAAAGTCGTCAGCCACATACCCATCATATCAACACTTTTTGAACCATCATGATCCTGCACATACCCGAATGCAAAAAATGAGGAAAATAATGAAAAGGTTAGGATTTTTTTTAAAATCAAAAAGAAAAGATCAATCATTAAAACATGTTATGTGTACTGTTACTAGTGCCATTCAATCAATTGGAAAAAATAGTCAATCTAAAGATAAAAATGCAGCAAGAAGAGCTACAACTGCTATAGTTAATAAAGCAACTTTGAATAAAAGAATGGTAAAAAATATTAGTGAAGTTTTAAAATATATCCTAAAACATTGCTAAGAGCGAAAAAAAGAAGAATAATTAAAGAAAATGATCCTATCAACCAATGTTGGAGTTTCAGTGGTTGACTCCCGAGGTCTGATATGAAATTGAATGTTGAAATTAAATCTTTGATTGAAAAATATTGGCATGATAATACTAGGGTTTCATCTAATGCTAGAGATGTTTTAAAATTAAGGGTGGGGTCCAAAGTTCGCGATTCTCACCCAAAACACCTATTAGATACAACACAAACTAAATTTTATAGAAAATTTTGTGGTGATTAGTGTTACCCGATTTTATTAAAATAAGTCAAAGGCCTTTTGAAAAATGTAAACCGTGGTATGTAAAAATTAATAAGCAACGAATATCTTGTTGTTGTAAAACGAATGTTCAATTTCACTATTTTTATGATGTTTTTTGATATATACGTTGTACCTTGCATACTAAGATGATTATATGGGAATGTCATATTAATATGCCACCTGAAGCAATAAGGGAGTTTATTTCAAGTTTTTTTTGTGAAAGATCTAATGGTAAATTGATTTATTTAAGCTCTTGTATTTCTAGACAATGCATTGACTGTGTAAACCTTTCATTCTTAGGAATTTGTATGCATGAAAGTGTTGATAATGATTTTGGACAACAATTAGTAGAAGTTAAAAGATTTAATAATGTTCACTATTCTTTAAAAGATGGAAAAATAGGAAAGCGTTGTGATTTAGTTACATAAATTTAGTGTGCATGCATTGATGAGTGAATTTAAGAATAAGATAGTACCAAAATATATCATACACTCTCAACATGCTCGATGGCTTGATGGCCAATTTCACACATGTAGAAACTATAGAAGTTGTCAAAACCAGCTTCAGACTCCAAGATCACCTACATGCAAATGGATACCTTGAAGAAATATTCGACTACAAAGAAAGTATTGATTGATTGATAGATGGATGATTACAAAGAGTACATATGCTTGATTATATAGGCAAGTGCTAAACCTAAAATGCAAAGGATGTTGTCAAGTGTTCAAATCACACTTCATGTGACAACAAGAAACCCTAACCAACTACCTAGGGAATGATAACAAGATGGAGATAAGTTCTAGAAAAGACAACTCATCTTGAATCTTATCTCAACAACTTTATTAAATGATTAAATGCAACTTAGGACTAATATGATTAATTAGAACCTAAGTTAACTTATGCTAGTGTAATAATTAATTAATTACACTAACAACCCCCCAATAAGTGCAACTTAGGGAGACTAGATAAGCATGCACCTAAAACTAAGATGAATGTAAGAAAACATGAATGGGTCCTGGCAACAAGGCCTGATCAGGTACCCATGTACAAATGCAATAATGAGGTAGAGAAGGAAAACCCAGTGGGATAAACCCCCTACAATGAGATGACTGTTGGAAAGAAGCATTGGAAGAATACTGTGGAGTAACACTGGAACCGCAATCTGGTAAGCAAGGAAAGATACTTCTATCTACAAGAAACCATATCAGAATCATAATAATGCAACAATAGACCTGATGCCATGGAACACTCGAAAACACCAAACTGGAACAACCTAGAATCCATAAAGCAACAGTAGATGAAAAGATGATGACAGAATCTAGAAGCCATGAATCTTGATGCCGATGTCAAACTGAGACTAAAAATTTTCCATGAGAATAAGTACCATAAAGACTTAGGAACATTAACCAAAAATTTAGTGGCCCTCAAACTGAGATGGATCCAAAATGAATCTGATATGTGTCAAGCTAAAAAAAGTGGCCAAAAGAAACTAAGAAACCAGATTACAACCCATGCGATTTGTCATCAAAACACAATGAAGATCAAAGTGCATGCACACTCTAATCAGATTATTATGCAAGAAACCCCCCTGATGGAACTTTATATTAGTTCATTTATTACAATATCCAATGATTGTAAAAAGAGAGAATATGCAAAACATGCATAAATTAAAAACAAAATGCAAACCTACTGCATGCAAACAAAAAAGAGTGCATGCACAAACCAATGTTTACCTCTGCCTCCATGATGAAAATAACTTCAGATCTGTGTAGATGAACAAATCTAAAAACATGGCCTACACCACTATGAAGTGCTCGAAACAAGATTTCCGTCAATATCTCATTTTCCAAAAACAGACATCGTGGCCAAAAGTTATGAATTTTTCAAAAATTGAATTTAGCTTGTAGGAAACGAATTTCCTAACAAAAACGTTTATTTCTAACTTGATTTTTGGAAAATCTACTCACTATTTGTAGACAAAAATAAAAACCCAAAAATATTTTGATGCTAGAAACAAAACCCAGAAATCGTTTTTTGATCCAACAAGCAGAAAATGAAAAATTGATTGTTTTAAACCTTCAACCAAGAGAAAAATGACACATGCCGCTTTTTCAATAGTGATTTTCTCCAGATCTATGCAAGATATGCAAAATCTAAAAGATACCCAGTTTAGATTTCGACACTCGCTACAAAACCCAAAAATCGTTTTTCCTGCAAATGAGTGAAAACTGGATTTTTAGAGCAAATATGATGATGACTCCAATAAAAAATGGCATGTAACAAACCCTTGTAGCTCCAAATAGCTCCAAACTCTTTAAACAAGAACAGGCATGTAGCAGGAAAACTCTGATACCATGTAGAAGTTGTCAAAACCAACTTCGGACTCCAAAATCACTTGCATACAAATGGATACCTGTCACAAGGAAGAGAATGGATGGAGAAAACAAACAAGGGTTTGAATAAATATTCAACCACAAAGAAAGTATTGATTGATTGATAGATGGATGATTACAAAGAGTACATATGCCTAATTATATAGGAAAGTGCTAAACCTAAAATGCAAAGGATGTTGCCAAGTGTTCAAATCACACTTCATGTGACAACAAGAAACCCTAACCAACTACCTAGGGAATGATAACAAGATGGAGATAAGTTCTAGAAAAGACAACTCATCTTGAATCTTATCTCAACAACTTTATTAAATGATTAAATGCAACTTAGGACTAATATGATAAATTAGAACCTAAGTTAACTTATGCTAGTGTAATAATTAATTAATCACACTAACAAAAACACATTTCCAATTGGTACTATACTTTCAGTGGTTGATTTTGCAGAAAATTATACTCTAGCTCCACAAGAGGAAATTCAATCACAATATTATAATTAAGTGCAAGTAGCTATATTTGTCCATATTGTTTATATACATGCAGATAATAGCACTGAGGATGATAGAAAATTTCTGAGGGAGTATCATTTTTATTTGAGTGACAACCGATTACACTCATTAGAGTTTGTTCAATACTGTTTCAGTATATTTTACAAAAATTTAAGAGAAAGAGGAATCCATATGAAAGAACACCTCATATGGTCAGACAATTGTATGGGGCAGTTCAAGAATGCCCGAATATTCTATTGGTTAAGTAGGATTCACAAAGAGCTTACTGTCCAACATATATGGAGTTTTTTTAAAGTTGGGCATGGTAAAGGAGAGCATGATGGAGCTGGTGTGTGTCAAAAGAATTCTTGCTAGAGAACAATTTGAATTTGAAGATGCAGTAAAATTTAAAGATGCACATGGGATTGTCAATCGGTGTAATACAATATTATCTACACCTAGTTCGAGTGAGTACTCTATAGTTCATCGATTCTTTTGGTTGGTTTAAGAAGATAAGATTGTACCTAGAGTTGACTGTGAGACAATTAGTGGATCTACTAAATGGCATTCATTTAGGATTTTGACAGCAAGGACATGGACTATCTGGACAAGGGAGCTTACATATTTTTGCCAGTTTTGCATCTCAGGAGATTGGGAAGCATGTGAAAATACAGAATGGGTTGAACAATGGGAGCAAAGATTGTTGACACCTTCACAAGCACATGATCAATATGAAAGAACTATTAAAGAAAATGATCAAGTGTTTGCATCTGAAGACTATGACCATGTTTCAAACCTTGTACAAGAAGGTAATTTAATTCAATTTATTTCATTTAATTTCTCTTTATTAAGTTATTTTGTAATACTAAATTTTTTATATTGATATGTGCAAGTTATTAAATCAATTTTTGTTTGTAGAACATGCATATGTTGTTCTTGCACCTGAGGGGAATGAAGAGAAAATATAATATTGGTTGGCTCGTTGTGTGGAGAGTAAACATAAGTTAATATCACCCCGATAAGATGATGATGGATATCATTATCCAGCAGGTACCACAATCTCCTTAAGACATCCCCTTAAGAAAATTTTGATAGCAATTTTTTTGATCCCCTTAAACAATTTTTTAGAACAAGTTTTTCATCTCATTAAGAAAAAATTGAGAACTTATATGATGATTGTTTTCATATTTTCCAATAGGATCGGTTGTGGTTGTTGGCACTTGGCTATGAAAATACCTAGCAAGGAATAATGGTCTACCTGCATTCAAAGATTATGAACCGCATAAAAAAATTATACATTATTCACATTTGGTGGTGGCAACAAATATAAAACTAGATCGGTATCGTGGAAGACCTACAAATAAAGTGTTATCGACAATTTCTATGGAAGAGCATGAGACAATCATAGATGCATTACAAAAAAGAGAGGATGCAGATGGTACAATGGAATAAGTAAATTCAGGTAAATATAGTTAAAGTTTTATATTGTCCTTTTAAATAGAGGTAATTATTAGTAAAAATATATTTAAATACATGTTTTGATTACATATTGATATTGCTTGTACATTAATAGTTTAAATTGATTTATTATCCTTTTTGTATCCTTAAGCCATCATTGCATTGATCTCATACTTTGAAACAAAAAGGAGAGGATGCCTAGATTCAACCTACACATGTGTGGAATACTTTTAAATATAGGTACTTGAGTTGTGTACATATAGATAGTTTTATATATATTAAAATATGTATGTTTTGATGATTTCATTGATATTGCTTGTAACTTTTTGATATTAGGCGGTGTGAAGACCTAGTACATTCTGGGCATGAGTTTGAGATGTTCTTGAGATGGCATATCCAAATGTTGTAAACATTGTTTTGAGATGACATATATGTACATATATGTCCTTGTATGTCTTCAAATCACTAAATTTCATGCATACATTATTGTTAAATCAATTATATCCTTAAGATGTTGTATTATGACCGCTTAAGACATTCCCTTAAGACATTGTATTGTGACCCCTTGAGACATTGTATTATGACCCCTTAAGACATCCCCTTAAGATATTGTATTATGACCCCTTAAGGCATCCCCTTGAGACACTGTATTATGAACCCTTAATACATTATATTATGAACCCTTAAGACATCCCCTTAAGACGTTCTATTATGAACCCTTAAGGCATCCCCTTAAGATTTTGTATTATGACCCCTTAAGACGTTCTATTATTAACCCTTAATACATCCCCTAAAGACGTCGTATTATGACCCCTTAAGATGTCCCCTTAAGACGTTGTATTATGACCCCTTAAGATGTTCCCTTATTTTTTTTCAATGTAGGACTTATAAATTAGTATTAGAATCCATTATTTGTGTTGAAAACTTAAACAATAGTATTGGATGCCATTATTTGTTTTGACAGCTTATGAATTAGTGTTGGATTTTATTATTTATAGAATTTATTAATGCCTTTGTTCTCTAATCTTGTATGGTTTTGTTTATTTCTTAAAATTTTATCCTTTCTGGTATATAAATGAATTGCTTTGGTTTGTAAATTATGATTTATTGACTAATTATTGATTGACGTGAATTGAATAAGTTCATTGACTAATTATAGCTAATTATTGAACGTACATATCATGTATGAGATCACTAAATTTGTAAAGTATAATTATTAAAATGTCCTATTAATTTCAACTTTAATTTTATATTTATATTTAATTTCACATTAATGTCTTATATTAATATCTTGACTATGAACATAAAATGCATAAATGTATATGTGTAAATTAAAATTTCAAACAATAATAAAGTCCATAATTTATGTAAATATATTAAGTGCATGAAACCAATATATTAAGCGCATGAAAAAAAGTCCATCAGATTACAACCCATGAACTAAAGTCCAACTAAGTACTCAAGAACCATGAATTATAAAGTCCAACAGAGTACATGACAAACCAAAAATATAGTCCTCAAAATAAACAAATATAACCCACAAAATCATGTTTCTAGGTCATGTATTTTCTCTATAATCAAGAGACCTCTTCATGCCATGCAGGCTATGCAGATGACTTGAAACACTCTATACAAGAGAAAGATGAAATCATATGTAAGACAATGAAAACAAAAATAATGACAATTTAATTTATAGTTCATCATATTAAAATTAAATTACCATCATATCTGGGTTTGGATGCTTTACTGCACTTGAAGCAACCTCTACATTCTCTAAATCAATCTACACAAACAAGACAAAAAAGGTTGAAATTAGATGCACAAGTCTACAATTAAAAATGATTTAATTGAAATTAATTTGTAATTTATCATATTTTAATTGTACCATATCCATAGGTTGTGCACCCTCTTTTGCAGGACATGTTTTTACATTCTCAACTACTAGATGTGTCACATGCTATAAAAGAAAAAGAATTTAAAACATGTATTAGCTCAAATTATATTAATATTCAATTTGGAATTTAAAATTATTTAGTTATATATTCACAATATATAATTTATAATTGAATTTAAATATAATAAAAAAATTAAATTACCATTTGATCTGGAGCCTGTTCCGCATGCCCTCCTGGAGGTGTAACTATGTCTGGGTTAGGGCTAAAAGTCGCACTAACAAATTCCTACAAGAACAAAGTTAAAGCATGTACATACTTGAATTAGGTAAATATATATATTCAAGTTTGCACATTTTGTGTAGAATTTTTTTTAAACCTGAAAATCAGAGGCCTCACGAGTAACCACAAAATCTAATGTTTGCCTGATGCCCATTTTGATTGTGGTATCAACCTAGACATACATGTAGACATGTAACACAAGCCTATAATATTTACAAGTTTACATGCACATTTCATATATAGTGAATTAAAAATTCATAATTGTAACTATACTAATGTAAGTTAAACAATTTATAATATAAATGTACCTACCCCTGGTCTACGACAGTCGAGTGGAGGAGTGCTCAAAAACCCCTTAGGTGGAATTGACGTGGAAGCCGATTGAATCGCCTAAACAAACATAAATATTTCAAACATATATGTTATTCAATTATAAATTTAAAACTCAAGTTAAAAATCATTTCATTTATAATTTAAAAAATTGAAATCAAAATACCCCATAGGGGTTGCCTATTAGGACTGGTGTCGATGTATGTACTCGTGGAATGAATGATTGCCCCATCGTTACCATCGTCTGTACACCAAACAGTTTTATTGTTAAAATGTATTGAAAAATTTACTTTGATATATACATTCATCAAAATTCTTATAAAATGAACATGTAGATGCATATTATACTTGTGTACCAATGTCCTCAAGATGTTTGCCTCTTGTAAGAAACTCTACAAATGAACTGATGTGACCAAATGAACCACCAGAATCTCCACGTCCACCTGAACTAAGTGTGGCCTGATCAGGTCCATAGCATACTTGATGGCAACTGGTACATACATGTGGGACGAGCCTCAACACTCCTAGAGTGGTACTCGGACCAGTTCCATAGAACACTCCTCCATCATCATCATCTCTATGCTCCTCACCCGGTATCGTAGAAGCATGTTGATCAAGGTCTCCTGCAAGTGTAATAAGGGAACCTAATGCCAAGACCATAGATCGATGATGCATAGGTGCAGGAATGGGAGGACCATGAGCAAAAACAAGGGGTTGTGCATGCACAGGACATTGGGGATCAACCCTTGCCCCTAACCTTTGTTGTGGCATGCCACCACCAACACCCTAAAATGATTTAAAATCAAAATAACTGGGCTTTTGCCCCATAAAAAACTCTACATATAATTTCCTCAAAAAATACAATGGGCACTCCCAATTAGCATGTGGGGGACTATCAAAAACCATATACCATCGATCCCAAAAATGTGCACTCATCTGTGGATGTATGCACCACCTCATGGATATTCTAGATTTGTTCGCAGGAATGGGTTGTCGAGTAACGGGGTCGAGAAAGTAGGGGGCTAGGTGGGCTTTCATTATTTTAAGGTCTAATATTTCTTTATAAGAGAGACCATCAACATAAAATTGTCTCATTTGTTCTCTGTCTCGTCTATGCCTATCTAGATCAGAATCAATGGTCCTGATGGCATCCACAACGTTTTGCATTGCAGATGCAAAACGTCTAACATGGGGTGGAATCAATGCTTGACTCTGCATAGCATTGATTTGATTTTGTATTGATGCAACCTGATCATTTATGTGTGCTCGTAAGCGAGCCTCATCAGATGCAACAGGTTGTGGAGGTGGAGGTGGAGGGTGGAGGGGGAGGTGAAGGTGGCTGAGGTGGTGGATTGATGATATCATCAATATTAAAATCATCCATGATATGAGATATAAGTGTGCACCTGCATTAAATTATACTAAATTAACATACAAACTTAAAAAATTACAAGAAATAGTTAAATTTGAAACACACATGCAAATTTGTTTAAATATGATACATGCATACATATATTAAGATCATATAAAATTGAAACACACATATACATTGATTGAACTTGATCAAGTAAACTATGTACATATATTTAAAATAAAAAAAATACCATGCATTTAACATACATACATTTAAAATAAAAAATACCATGCATAATTTGCATGCATACATCATTAAAGTAAACTATGTACATACATACAAATTTCAAAATTTAACAACTATATGTGCAATTTTAAAACATGTGTACATAGTAAACAATAAACTTGAAACATTCACAAAAATCTCATTTTATGTCTAACGCATATATATATATATATATATCCATCTAGAACCATCCATCTAAAAATATCCATCTATAACCAAAATCATAAGTTCACACACAAAATATCCATCATTCGCCAAATTCATCACACAAAATATCCATCGTTCACCAAATTCATAAATTCATAACTATTTAAGAGATCATTGTCTTAATTTAAAAACTATTGTGGCTCTCTACTACATCTCTTCATTTATTTGCATTTTTCTTTTCAGAATCAAAATTTCTCCTCTCCTCTAGCCATTGTCGATGCTCATCTAAGATCCCATCCATAGCCCTGACGGCATCAACAATGGTTTGCATCCTAGATGCAATCATCCTCATAGGTGGTGTGACAAATTCTTCATTTTGAATAATCTTGATTTGATCTTGGATGGTTCTAACATTGGAATTGATTTGTGCTTGCAAACGAGCACCATCGATTTCAGGTGGTGGAGGTGGAGATGGGGGGTTATGAGGTGGAGTGGGTGGAGTGGGTGGAGGTGGAGGTGAAGGTGGTGGAGATGTATGGCATGGAGGTTGATTGCGAATATTATTGAATCGATCCATATGATCTCTAGAAGATATGAGTGAACCTGCATTATATTTGTAATTTCAAAATGTAAGATACATGTTTAGGATTTATACCCTTAAACCATTCAATATAAATGGCCTAATTGAATACATATGATAAAATAAACTTTTAAGCCTCATTTATGTCTAAGGCATGTTACTTGAATGAAAATACAATTAACTATTAATATAAGACAATTTATTAATGTTATAGTGTTTACAGTTTAGAGTTTAACATAGATCCCCTTAAGCCATCCTATCACCCTAAGCCATAAATTAATCAACCTAGATCATGATTTATCTCATTCGTATTATAATCTTGCATGATCTAATTATTGTTAAATTTGGTTTACGAAACTTAGGGTGAAGTTTTGGTGTCCCTTGGAATATAATGAACTTGCAAGTTAGTGAAGAACATTTGTGGAATAGTTGATTGAGATAGGTCTATAGGATAGGATTCATGGGAGTACCCTATAGGATAGGATTCATGGGAGTGCCCTATAGAATTCTTGTGGAGCAGTTGATTAAGGTCCTAAGACAAAATGAATGCTTTAGTGAAGAACATTTTCTTGTGGAACAATTGATTGAGATAGGTCTTGTTTCAACTAACCAACCTAGATCATGAAATATCATTCATATTATAATCTTGCACAATCTTGTTATTGTTAAATTTGGTTGCCTTGGGCAACTTCACCAAATTTTAAGAAATTATTTTGATCCCATTAAGAAATGTCATATTAGGACCCCTTAAGACATCGATTTACGATTTAGGGTGATAGGATGGCTTAAGGGGATCTATGTCTAGTGAGGTCCTAGGACAAAATAACATGGCTTAAGGGAATCAAATTTGGTGGAGTTGCCTAAGGAAACCGAATTTGATTTTAAGGTCCTAAGACAAAATGAATGCTTTAGTGAAGAACATTTTCTCATGGAACAGTTGATTGAGATAGGTCTTGTTTCAAATATCATTCATATTATAATCTTGCACAATCTTGTTATTGTTAAATTTGGTTGCCTTGGGCAACTTCACCAAATTTTAAAAACTTCTTTCATCCCATTAAGAAATGTCATATTAGGACCCCTTAAGACATTGATTTATGATTTAGGGTGATAGGATGGCTTAAGGAGATCTATGTCTAGTGAGGTCCTAGGACAAAATGACATGGCTCAAGTGAATAAAATTTGGTGAAAAAATGATTTCTTTAGCCTATTTAGGGTTTTGAGTTTTGAGTTTAGGGTTTATGGTAATACGATGGCTTAAGGGGATCTTTGTAGTAAGGTTCTACTACAAAATGACATGGCTTAGGGGAATCAAATTTTGCTTAAGGGGATCTTTGTAGTAAGGTTCTATGACAAAATGACATGGCTTAAGGGAATCAAATTTGGTGGAGTTGCCTAAGGAAACCAAATTTGATTATAAGGTCCTAAGACAAAATGGATGCTTTAGTGTTGAGGGTTTAGATTTTAGAGTTCAAGGCTTAGGGTTTAACAAACTTAGGGTGAAGTTTGGGTGGCCCTTGGAATAATGGACTTGCAAGTTACTGCCTATTTTATGAATAGATTGACTATTTCTACAATATAAACACATAATTATGTGTAATTAAGATTTAGTTTGATGTATATTTTAACTGGATGTTTTTTTAATTGAATATAAGATTATTTTATTTAATATTTTTTTCATTAATATTGAACTCACTTAAATGAATTTTATGATATAAAACATGTATAATATAAAATTAGTTAATGTTGAATTGAAATTATTTTATTTTAGATTGTTTGTAATTGAAAGAACCTAAAAGAACTTAGAAAACAAAAATATTTCGATTATTTAGTGTCTAGGTAACTAGTCCAAAAATTTAAATCCTAGACCAATACTCTAAGTACATATATATGGTAAATCCGAAACCATGGATTTAATCATTAAAATTTTAAAATTTAAATTCAAAATTTTCCATCCCTTACACATTTAATAATACATTATGAGCCAACTAAACTTTCTTAAAATTCAAAGGCATTCAATTGTCTTTATTTTATCATTTAATTACACTTGATCATTATTCACAAATCATTTAAATTTTTGAAATTACTATATGATAGGAACACTTCAATAGGAGGACCTAAATTTAATCTAATTATGCATCACCATTTCCAAGTTTGAATACTATTCTCCTCAATCATTTCTATAATCATGAACTTGATCTTATCATGAGGGCTAACCTATGAGAACATGACAATTGAGATCCAACACTCAGTTCCCCTAGGTGTTTTTAAATGCCACTACTTAATAACTTAAATCTTCAATTCTAATAGAACTAATTTCTATGTGATAAGTAACCCTCTCATTTAATTTCACAAAAAATAATTATTATGCATATGTCCTAAACTCTATTCTTTAAATTAATTTATATATTTCTTACCATTATATTTCTCAAAAATGTATTTCAAAACTATATTTTTCTTCAAAATAGATTATAACTTAAATCTTAATTTCTAATAATTAATTTTTCAAAATCCTCATTTTTTCTCTAATAGAATAGACATCTATATTTTTTAAAGAGAGTAGATTTATTTACCATCCCTAATTTAATTTACATTTCATCAAAATACCACATTTCTTCTTAAGTAGTTCCACTTCAATTCAAGAACCCTAGATCCCTAGATGAAGCTAGATTTTGAATTTAATCCTCACTTAAGGTTTTGAATAGACCCTAGATGAAGCTGGATTTAGAATTTAGCATATGTTTTAATTTTTGTTTTATTTTTATTTCATCTTTTTAATAGACTGATTATTTGACCTAAAATTAATTATCAAAATTCATATAAAAGATAGTTCTAAATGAAAATTCATATAACAATAATGTACTCATTTCACAAAAAATGGAATTTTTTTCTAATCTAACTATAATATAACATTGAAACTAAAATTTAACATATCATTTTATCGATAGAATGCAAATCAAATTTAAAAAATTTAAGCAATGCAAAAGATTTTTCTTGAGCTCGAATATTAGGGTTTTCAAAATCAAAATGATTTTTTCTATTTCAATTTAGGGTTTTAGCAATTTTTATTGTTTCAATTCAATTCAGGGTTTCAATTTCTAAGCAATTAGGGTTTTTAATACAATTTTTTAGTTTCAATTCAAACTAGAGTTTTGAAATTCTTTTTTTTTGCTTTGATTTGAATTCGAGATTTCAAAAAGCTTAATTAGGGTTTCTAAATGCAAATTTTCAATTTATTTCAATTTCTAGGGTTTTGAAATGCAACTTTTTTGGTTCGTTTCAATTAGGGTTTTGAAATTCAATTTTTTTTGTTTCATCAAACAATTCAAGTTTCAAAAGTTAAATTTTGTTTCTAAAATACAATTCAAGTTTTATTTTTTTGTTTCTATTGAAAATCTTCACAATTTGACGTATTTTTTTAATCTATTTCTAAAATTTCTTATTTCAAAAATAACATGAAATAAAATGCTTAAAATGGAAATAAAAATTGAAATAAACATGCTAGAAACAATAAATTTATTGAAACAATTTCAATTTCGAATGTAAAAATGCAAAAAAGAGAGGAAGAGTGCGGGTACCTAGAGGTCTTCTAGTAGTCACTGTCGCTCTCAAACTAAGATCCCGTGCATGCAGGCAAAAATGAAGATTTCTTCATTTTTTTTAAAACAAATAGTCTTATGAAACGGGATCCCGGTTTGTAAAAAATAGGATCTCGATTTTTACAAATCAAGATCCCGTTCTTTACAAACCGGGATCCCATTTCTTCTCTGCCAATTTGGGACCCTCTAGCAAATGGGATCCTATTTGCAATTCAAGCTCGGGATCCCATTTTTAAAAATCAGGATCCTATTTTTGCTTAGCCGATTTCATTTTTTCGGCTAAGGAAAAAACTTCCACATTTCGTTCACCCAACTTTGTGCATTTACCCATTATATAAAAGACATAACATCCTAGAGCAAAGCGGTTTTTTGTAAACTTGAAAGAAAATATTTCTACTAACTATGAAAGCTAAGGAAATGTTTTCCAAAAGGAAAACTTTAGGAACCCTTTCTTTCTATTGTCGCTTCATATTTATACCCACCAAGGAGAGAGAAATGTCAACTTCATCCAGAAGTAATGACTACTAGATATTCACATATGATAGCTCAAAATCTGATCTAGATCTTTTAGTTTGGTAGTTGCAATCCTACTTATCGACTTTCAACTACCCCATTTATGTGATCTAGATATTTTAATAGGATTGCACCTCGTAATCTCTCAGGTCCTAAAAGAACAGTTTGGCAAAGGTCTTGTTGAATAATCAAGTGGCTTTGAAGGCTATGATTCACATCCTTCTTTAGAACAAGGCATGACACATTCTGACATACTTCAAATGAAGACCCCAAGGTACGGCTCTTCAACAATGAAGAGATGATGTGTCATGTAGTAGGATAGTTTCAAATTTGTGAAAAGTAGTTTTAGGGAATCATTCGCCAAGCCGACATGTGGTCTAACTCTGATCTTAGAAAAAATCAATTACCAAAACGCGTGCAACCACCACGTGGCGTATTGTGTGCCTGTTAGAAACACAAACTCTTCGAACGCGGATCTTCCGAAGACAAAAATGAAGTTGAAAACAATAAAAAGATTAAGGAATTTTTTTTCTTTAGAGTTACTATGGTAGCTTCACAAGGGACCAACATACATAGTGCATATTTGTTGATTTTTTAATAGATCATGTAGGTGACATTAAAATCAATAGATACACTGATGGTTATTTTTTTATTTAAATTTGGTGGTGATGTCAATTGGATTAGTAAGAAATAGGTTTTGGTTACTTTATCCACTTTAGAAGTTGTGTGCATGATAACTACTTATGATTGAATAATCCATATGGCTTAAGGGATTGTGTTCAGATATGGGACTAAGACAAGGATCTATTATAGTTCTATATTAAATAGTCAAAATGACATATATTTAGGAAATAACCTAACATTTCATGCAAGGATTAAGCACATTGATGTCAAATATAATTTTATTCAAGACATGGTAGAGGATGGTAGGGCCATGCTATAGAATTTTGACACTTTGTAGAATGTTGAAGATGTATTGGTGAAGTCAATGAGAACAAAAATGTTTAGGTAGTGTTGTAAGTCTATGGGCCTCTTAGCCCTAGCAATTAGTTCATAGGGTTGATACTATCTTTTCTCTTGCAAGGTGTTTGAAAGGTTGGATACTTTTAGTAAATATGTCTCAACCTTGTTCCTATATATTAAGAGTACAAAAATATAATTTTTAAGCTTTAGAATAGACAAAAATAGTTTTTAGTCTATAGAGGTCATTTTAGAACCCAAAAATGATTCCAAGTTGTTCAAATTAAATTTCAAGAATTTATAGAATGTAGATATCTTTGATCTTTACAATTTTAAGAAAAGGTCCAACTAGCCTCTTAGATCAAAAGTTATGGAATTTGTAAGTTGGCCTCCCACATTGGAAATTTAAGAACATCTATGAGTTCTAAGAGGGAGTAACACATGTTGACTAGCCTATGATATATGTATTATGACATATAATACATATTTTAATGGAGGTAATGGATCTAAAATGGAATTTTCAAATTGGTGAATGGATTATGAACAGTTTATAGTAGGTGGAAGGAATGTGATATTTTTAGCCTATTAATTCATGTTGGGATTTACGCTTTAGATTTTTTGCTAGGATTTGATGCTAAATTTTGAGTGGTTTTAGCTTATGGTATTTTAATTACCATTTGATGGTTTCATGTATTGCTTCTTCTATTTATTAGGTGCTTGAAATGGAGGTTTTGATAATCAATTTTCTAGGTACTATTATGTTACCAAAATCAGTTTAGATCTCTTATTGGTGATACTCCTATAAAACATTTGAATTTTAAAGTGTATTGTAACCTTTTATTATTGAATAATAAACTAAGCTCCTTGGAGTGTGGGGTTTTCCATTTGAAAGATTTGGGTTAGTGCAAGATCATAGGGGTCCAAACTAGGCCTTTAAGTGGCAATAAAATTTAGGAAAATAAAGTTAAGAAACTTGACATAAAACTTTGTATAAGTTACCAACATATTTTGAAAAATATATAAGAACAAAATTAGTAGCAAATTGAATGTAGTTTCTAAGATGCTATTCATTTTTTAGAGAAAATTAAATCTATTTGGTGAAAATTTAAAATTTCAATGCAGTAGTACTAAATTTTCAGGAAAAAATAAAAAGCACGTGTATGTTTGACCAACCTAAGTACAAGATTTTTTTATTTTTTTTTGAAACTTTCAATGTAAGTAGAGGACACATGCCAGAATGTTTTGCAATTTTTTGTACAATTTTTTTGCAAGTAAATAATTAGTTATGAATTTTTTATTAATTTCTTTTTTAAATATTAAAACTTGTTTGTTTGACCACCATAAATTGGTCAAAAATTTATGAAATTCAATTTTTCTTTTTCTTTTTATCCTATAGTATGTGAAGCATAGAATGTGCCACATTTTTCGAATTCAAAAAATGTGATTTTTTTTAAGAATTATAGATATTTTTCAATCAACATATCAATTAGGACTTAGTTAGAATGTATGTAGAGAATCAATAATAGCTATCTATTTAATTCCAAATAAGGAATATCTTATATTTTTGGAAAGCTAACAATTTTTTTGATAAACCCTTTTCGTTTAATCAATTTTGGATTAAAAAATGTTGTCAACCACTTTTTTTGTCATATCGCCACTTTTTGAACCCCCATGTCCTACACTCACCTAGTTTTCCACATGTAAATCATAATGTTGTGGCATACCATTTCCATTGTGTATTTTTTCTTGTAACTACAAAAATTTAATTCATTTGCAGACACCTCCTCTCATAGATTAGTTTAGGAATACTATTCCACACATCTACTTCCTTTCATTATTTTCATGGTCACATATTATATAGCACATATGTAATTGGTGCTTCTCAATGATACCATTTTCCTATATTATCACAATATAGTTGATTAGTAACGATATTTGGCTTCCATATATGGGGATTAGTGGTTATCGTATTTTGAGCCAACAAAACACTTATAGATACTCTTTTGGAAAGATAATCTTTTATTACATACTTATTACTACAATATTTTAATTTACATGATATACTTTTCTGATGATTACTATATGATGATATCTTTCTTATTTCACATTTATTTGTACATAATTACATGATAATATTTTTTTCATACACTTACATAATATTTTGCACTCGCGTGTCTAATCATTTATACGTTGCTTTGTCCTTGTATTTGTTTTCCCTCTATTTATGAGATTGCATAATGATATATTTTTCGTATACTTAAGGCTAACACATTACATACTTGTGGCCATTTGTATTCTCCTTTCTTAAATTAATATCCACATGGATCATGTATGTATTTGATTTGACTAGGTGTACTCTCCTATGTTATTCATTCAATAATTTTCATTTAGAGTTGGGTATGAAAGTGGTGGAAATGAAATTTTTAGTTGCATGTATGAAGGGGATAAATAAATATGGGTATTAAAACTATCATTAAAAAATTAAGTACCTAATATATATGATAAAAGAGGAGATATTTTAATTGAAATTGTGTTCTAGGATGGGGTATACAAAATTTAACTTGTAGGAGTAGAATTAAAATTAGGGATATTATTTAAGATTCCATTATCCTAGGTGATATTGCATATGTTTACTAAGTGAATCCCCTAAATCAAATCTATTATTCCTTACATATCTTGGACATAACCATTGACATGATAATGTTTAGGTTAGATGAGATTTTTGGCATGGTTGTATTATGTTAGATCTAAATTCATTTCCTACCTAATTTGAGTTTAATTAATTAAAAAGATGATAATTTCCCATTAGTTTGCATGCCAAGTTATTTACGTCAAGTTATCTGAATTGAGATCTAGAGGGTATCATATATAAACATTTTCCCTAGGTCATTAATATGTTTACTAAATCATTAAGAAGTCATTAATTCACATACAAGGAAATTATATCAAGAGCATAAAATAATTTTTATTATTATAGGCTTGCATCACTAGTCATAAGGAAAACTATTGTGTCATTATCTTCAACATTATGAAAAATGAGGGACTTAATGCTAAAGGTGTAAGGAAGCTTTAAATTCTAATCTTTGTAATACAAGCTCTTAAATGTGTTTCTTAGTACCACAATGTGCACATTTAGATATTAAATGAATAATAAAAAATTCCTTAGGGCTATAAATGTGAAGGACACAATCACATCTCTTAGTATAATTGTGAGTGTGATGCCATCTAAAATCACAAAATACCTAAATTTTTTTGGTCACAATCTTATGTATGTCATTCAAATCTTTGATTTAATACTTATAATAACACGCACATTATATCAATCAATACAATATAATAAAGTAGTTAAATAATATATTTTCCCTCCTTTTAATTATATATTATAAGACAAATTTGTAAGTTCATTTAAATCTAATTTATATTATTTAAAATATCATCTACTAAACTTAAATTTATACTTATAAGAAACTTAAGATATTAATTTTTAACCAGAATTTAATTCTTATATTATAATTAGTTTTAAAAATAAACTTGAAGAGTTTCCAAAGTTAGTCATAGTAAGATGCATGGAAAGATGAAATTAATGAAATATTGTATTGTATTATTTTATTATTATTTAAAATTATAAATAATAAAAATTATCTTTGCTTATAACATGAGTGTAGATATTGTGGTAATGATTTTTTTTCTTAATATAAAATATAAATGAATTATTGTTCATTGTCATCTTGCATTGCAACGAGGCAAAAATATGGATTGGTCTCCCCTTTCCCCATTAAATGAAAATGACTACCTTGTTCAATAACCCTCCCTTCCCTAATCACAGCTATTAAATCTGCATCACGAATAGTACTTAATCGATGAGCTACAATTACATTGGTTCTTCCCACCATTACTCTATCTAGTGCCTCTTGTACCACTTTTTCAGATTGACTATCCAATGCACTGGTGGCCTCATCTAGAAGCAATATGCTTGGACTCTTTATTATTGCTCTTGCTATTGCAATTCTTTGTTTTTGTCCTCCTGACAATTGCACCCCTCTATCTCCAGTTTGTGTATCATATCCATCCTTAAAAGAACTAACAATCAAAACAACTTGTTAGGATCAAAGTGTTATGAATATGTTAATTTATAAAATCTATATATAATACTTGATAACTGAAAGTAATAGATGAGTTGTTTGCTATTTTGAACCATTGACTGTAAATAATTGATAGGTTGTGGTCAAGTCATTAATTGTTTAGGTGGAGAACTAGATTCTCATGTAAAATATATATATCAATTATTTGTCAACTCATCTTTGTTTATGTGAAAATCTAGATAATAAACAATTCATACTAACTCATCAATTATTTACTTGGAGACCAAATTCTCATGTAAACAATTGATAAGTTATAATGAATTTAGTAAACTTTTAAGCGAGGAGTTGAATTCTTATAAACAACCCATTCATTAATTAATCAACTTATTAATTATTATTACATAGATGTTTAGATGAAAAATAAAATTCTTATATAAAGAAGCCATTCATTAACTACCAGGCAACTCTTTTCAATTAAGTGAAAAACTAGACGATAAACATTCCTATGTTGATTGATTCTTATATAAACAACCAATATATTAATTTTAAACCCTTCTATTTAAAACTTTAAATAACAAACAATGTACCATTGTTTAAGGTCTTTCATATATTTTACCTTATGAAGTCGTGAGCATTAGCCGCCTTGGCAGCATCGATCATCTCTGCCTCGGTTGCATTGTGTTTTCCATAGCAAATGTTGTCTCGAATGCTTCCTGCAAAGAGCGCCGGCTCCTGACCGACCAGGCCTATATGCTGCCTGAGGCTTCTCAAGTTGAACCCTTTGATATCTCTACCGTCAATTCTAACAACCCCCTTGAAGGGGTCGTAGAATCTCTCTATCAACCCAAAAATTGTGGATTTTCCTGACCCGCTCTCCCCAACCAGAGCCACTCTTTGGCCCTCCTTTATACTGAGGCTGAACTTGTTGAAGACCATAACATCTGGGCGAGATGGGTATGCAAAGTACACGTCTTCGACATCGATATTCCCTTGTAGTTTGGCTGGTTTCTCACCATTTTCATCATCCGGATTTATGCGGCTCTCTCTGTCTAAAATGTCAAAGACAGATTTGGCGGCATCGGAGCCTTTGGCAATGTCACTGGTCATACTCCCTGCTTCTGCTATCACTCGTGCAGTGCTCATCAAAACGAAGAATACTTTGAAGAACTCTCCGGATGAGATGTATCGACGGTCCACAAGATGTGCCCCGTACCAGAAGCCGAGGGCTGAACTGAGGAAATCTAGGCATTGTGATGCCCCAAGAACTACTCCTGCAATCCAAGATTGCTTCATGGCTTCCCTATGAGGGCCCTCCTGAGTCTTCGCATGCAGACCCAAAATTCTATCCTGTGAAGAGAAGGCTGTAATAGTCCTGTGGTTGGCTACAGCCTCTGAGGCCACTTGGCTTCCATGATTTTGAGCTTTCACAACCCTTGCCGACATACGAGTAAGAAGAACCTTTCTTGTGTAGTTGCTTGCTATTGAGATTGGTTGCACTGCTATTACTACGACTGCAAGACGCCATGCTACAATCAAGCTCACAGTGAAGGCTATTGCCACAGCAGATAGAGTCTGTAAAATTAGAGATATACGATCTCCCACAAGAGATCTCACCTGCACAAAAAAGTCAAATTGAAGATTTTGTTTTCATTTTTTATAAATTTTTAAATTGGGCAAAAACTAGTAGTTTTGGTTTCTTAAGTTTAAAAAAAATTAGGTTACTGAGAAACGAACCACATTAGCCTCTTTAGTGAGCCTGGAGCAAACGGCTCCGCTAGAATTCTGATCTTGATCGAACCACCCAACTTCAAAGGTGAAGATCTTAGAGAGCATTCGCTCTCGGACTCTTTTGGTAAGATATTCCCCCATTTTGCCGAAATTGTAGTGTTGGAGCACATTAACTAGAATAGAAAATACTCCCAGGCTGAAAAAAAATAGGGAGTAGTTTCTAGATTTCTCTCTCATCTCGGCATGGTTTTTAATGAAAAATACAGAAATCATAGACGCGAGGGTAAAGGAACTAGTGGGCTGAACTCCTCCAAAGGCGATGGCACCCAAACATCCCATTACAGCCTGCTTCCATTCCGGAGCATTTAACATCACCAGTCGACGGAACGATGGGGCGGAAGAAACTTGTTTTTTCTCTTGTTCTGGATACACTGGTAAAGACCGGTGCGGCGAGCTTGATTTGCTTACGACGCTGGAGCTTCTTGCTCCTGTAAGCGCCGCCTCGCTCACATTGCGAGACCCTTCTGCCTCCTTTACGTTACTTGCCGCTTGCTGGAGCTGAACCAAAGTGGCGTAGGCTCCGCCATCTCTGCATATCAAATTGTTGTGCTGGCCAGATTCGATCACCTGACCATTACCCACCACTGCGATGACGTCGGCGTTGCGGATGGTGGAGAGACGATGCGCGATGATGAGAGTTGTCCTACCAATGGAAGCATTGTCCAGGGCATCCTGAACAATCTTCTCCGACCCAGCGTCGAGAGCACTGGTGGCCTCGTCCAGCACAAGCAGCCGAGGATCTCTCACCATGGCTCTTGCAATGGCTATTCGTTGCTTTTGTCCTCCCGACATCTGTACTCCTCGCTCTCCAACCTGTAATTTTTATCTCATATTAATCAGTACATTTCACAAATTTATAAACCAACTATTAACATTGGACGAAATCTAGAAACCTGTCATATTGATAGCTATAATGCCGTCAGAAATCGTGGAACGAATAAGAACTGGGGAAGAAAATGAAAAAAAAAAAATCTGACCTGGGTGTCATACCCGTCTGGTAGTTGAGTAATAAACGTGTGAGCATTGGCGGCCTGGGCGGCAGCAATGACTTCCTCCATGCTGCTTTCCTCCTTCCCAAACAAAATGTTTTCTTTGATAGAAGTCGCGAACAACGCAGGCTCTTGGCTGACTAAACCGATTTGGCTGCGAAGCCACTTGAGTTTCAGTTCCCTGATATCAACTCCGTCCAGCAGAATCTGGCCAGCCAGAGGATCGTAAAATCTTTCCACCAACGCAACCGCCGTAGTCTTTCCTGAACCACTTCCTCCGACCAATGCGACTGTTTTGCTAGGCCGGATAGTGAGAGAGAAATTAGAAAAAACGAGGGTCTCTGGTCTCGATGGGTATGCGAATTCAACGTTTCTGAATTCGACTTCACCGCGCACTCGTTCCAGAATTTCTCCTTTGTTATCATCCGAGTCGATGATGGGCACCCTCTCGATCATCTCAAATATACGTTGAGCAGCTCCCCATGCTTCCGTAAAGTACCGAATGCTTGGAATTGCAGAACCCAAAGCTCTGTAAAACATCGACAAAGATGTATATGATGATTAAACTTTAGATACCTTTAAGTAACAAGCAAAGCTCTATCTATACTGAAAGATAAAACACTTACGCGCCACCCAAAATTAGAGTAGTTCCAGTTGCAAAAACTCTTCCTCCATTTGCTCCATGATACATGATCTGCCTGGTACCATACCATGATGTGAATGCCCACATGCAGAACACCACTCCTGTGCTTCCCACTGCTATGCCTTTGATCAGACCCTGCTTAACCCCAAGCTTTACACTCGCATTAAGTGCTTCTGCGAACTTGGCGATTGTTGTCTCCTCTCCTACGAAAGAAAACACTGTTCTAATCGACGACAGAGCTTGCTCTGCAACGTTGAAGGCAATGTTGTTGGTTTTTTGCGTCTTGTGAGCAATCCCAACTAGAATCCGTCCATACATTACTCCCGGAATTATGAGAAATACCACGAATGGAAATGCCACAACTGCCAGCCTCCATGTTAAGCAGAAAGCCACGATGTAACTGCTAATAAAGAAAGCTGCGTTCTTGAGGAAGTCTGGTATCTGGTTGATAAATAATAGTGTTAGATCAGAATAAATAGCACATTCTAAGTTATGGTGGCTCATTTAAAAAATCATTAGTAAGTAGATCTTATTGGAGAAACTACTATTTCAAATGCTGTTTAAACCTGACAAATAACCAAACATATTGTCGATATATACTCATGCAATTGAATATTATTTATTTCTTGTTCTTTTGATGAGATTTGGTAGAAAAATTACACAAATTTTCAGAAACTTTTCAATTACATCTTATGGACTGTAAAAATTGGATATTTAATATTAATCCTGACATTAATTTTCAATATTCTCTGTCGTCCACAAATCGTCCACAACTGATCAACAGTTAACGTACCCTTTCACCCAAAACATCTTGAATGACAAGGCTATCGTTGGAAACGCTTGTAACCACTTGGGATGTGGTGGTTCCCTGGATGTCGAAGAATCCCACGTCCTGCCTTAGCACAGCCTTCAAGTATTTTCTGCGCATGCGAGAGGCCTGCCTTTCGCCGGTCCTTGTCCAACAAAATCCCCCTTGAGACAAGTCATTCCACAGCTCCATCAATAACATTGCATAGCAGTACTGTTTGTTTGGTTGATCAGATTATATACGAAACAAGAACGAAATACTCACCTAAAAATGCAGCAAATCCAGTCACAACAGCAATATAAACCATATATAAAGAATACTGCAGGATTCATAAACACAAAAATGAATAAAAAGATTTTCACAATTTATGATTTATAAGCTTGAATTTGATTATATAAACATTTTTTTAGATCTTATGATTCATCATCTCTTATTTTCCTTATCTCATCTTAATATTAGATCACCCGAAATATTAATAAAAAAAATTACATAATCAAATTTAAAAATATACCAAACTAATATCAAAGGCTGGAACATCTGGTCTGCATGTCTTACCTTGTCCATGGTATGAAGATACTCTCTACGACTGCGTTCAGAAGATGGATCATAATTTCCTACTGCATTCACCAGGGTACCCATGACGACCATTAAGATAGGCGTGGACATTCCATCTCCAATGCATCCCAAAATACCCACACCAACAAGCCACCAATCTATTGAGTCAGCGTACTTGAACAGCGCCCATAATGGTACAGTCCGCTGGTCCTTTGTATGCCCGCCATTGCTTTCCATTTCACTCTGAAACTTTAACCAAGACTGACAATTACCAACAACATTTCAATTCCAGCTCTATCTTATCATTCTCTTCACACTAAATCTATCTCATCATCCTCCATAAACCACATCTCAATACCAACTCTATCTTATCATCCTTTAAAGAATCATTAATCAAGTGGGGTAATCAACCGTGCTCCACTCAGCACGTCACATGATTGTCTGTCTCAAAGCCGTCCCTTTTTATTGTTTACTCCATGAAAATAAGTGAGAATAAGGGCAAAGCGCACGATCCGATGTCCTTCTTGCTCGTCTTTATTCGCCGCACTTGAATATTCGAGTAGGGATATAAAAATACAGCCGGATTCCTTCATATAATAAATACTGCAAATAGTTCAAGCCTGCCTTTGACCTTTTCCATACCGTAATAAATACAATACGATTAAAATAAGAAAAAGAATAACTAGCTATTGCAACTTGTGCAATGGGTACGCAATTAGGGAAAAAATGGTTTATTTTTTGCACATTTCTGTGTAGTAAATAAGATCGATTGATAGATCATTTAGAAAATGATCTTAATATTATTATTAAAAAAAAAATTATATTATTAAATTTATTAATTTACATTTCTATAATTTATATAAAAAATATAATTATAAATTTATAATTTATATTATTAATTTATTGATTTTAATATTATTATTAATTTATAACTATTAAATAATTTACTGATTTTAATGTTATTATTAATTTATACAATTTATTTCTATGTTATTATTAACTTAATTTTACATTATTATTAATTTATTAATTAATTAATTATTAAATAATTTACGAGTTAAATCTATCTGGAGGAATGTTTTAAGAGTTATAATGGAGTATATCACGGTTGACGGGCGCTTCACCAAGGCGCATGGTTATCACTTTGCCATTCTGAACCATTTCCGTCACAAGGGTTGTATCTCTTTGCCTTTTTACTTATTCTCTTCTTTGAAGAATTGCCTTGATGAAGTTGAAAGAAACCCTAAGAGGACTTCTATTATTCACCCTGGTCTTGTCAGGCTCATCTATGAGCATTATCAAAATTTACCTGCTTTGCCTAAAATTGTTGATATTGGGGAATTGAATGATGAGGATACTGAAAGTAGCAGGGAGAACAACCCCTTGGCCCATCCTGCTTGTGCCCCTGTTGGTCCTAATACCATTGCTCCCCAGTCCCTGTCTTGTCGGAATGACCTTATGGATTCTGCTCCGCCTTCATGTCCTAATCTGCAGCCTTTGCACGATTGCCTTATCCCGGGTTTTGCCTCGTCGCCGTGTCTTAATCCTCAGTCGTCCCCTAGCTACCCTAATCCGGGTTTGGTCTCAGGTTTTAAAGGTACCTCTGTTACGAAATTAGTCTCGTACTCTGGGAATTCTATGGATATTCTTTCTGATAAACCTATGGTCAATAAAGAGTCGGCCTCTAGTGCCCCTGCATTTGGTGGTTTTGGGAATATTGATTCCCCTAATCAGGATGATATTAATTCTGCCTTGAATAAGCTCAAGACTGAGGACATTGTGAGTGTGGCGGAAAAAAGTATGGATGGCTTTTTCACTGTTCTTAGGTGGACCTAGAAGGAAGTCTGTGACTTGAAAAGCCATAATAGAGATCTCAGCAACATAGTTATGGATTTGGAGTAGAAGATTAGCTGGAGTCGTAAAGAGAATGAGGGATAGGAAACCCCCTTACCAAGGAAAAGAGAACATTCGCAGGAGGAAAGATTGACCAGGCTCGAGTGTAATTTGTCCAAGATTGGCCAAAATATTAGGGCCACAGTGGAGAATAATCACAAAATTGCTAGGCATAACACCATTATCATAAATGCTATGGCGGAAAAGCTCAAAAAAAATCAAATGGGCTCATTGGTCGTGGATTTGGATGTGGATAGGGGTTGCAGCAGATCTGCTGTTGAAGGGATTTCGACTCGCACCCGAGCTAATACAAAGAGGAAGACCCCGATTTCTTCACATATGGTTCAAATCTTCAAGCAGGGGTTACAGGATATGAAGGATGTTGAAAAGGAGGTATAGGAGTTGATGAACACCTTGGAGTAGTGTGGTGGTGTTTGTTTCTGGCTTTTTGGTGGTCCTTTCTTTGGACCCTGTTGTCTCTTTGTGCTGTCGTTTCTTTTTTGGGGCAACTGTCTGTTTGTTTGGACTTGTTTTGCTCTATCTTTTGGTGTTTTAACTTTGTGGTTTCAGGTCCCTGTAAAACCTATTTTTTCCTTTTCAAAAACTATTAAATAATTTACAATTTTAATATTATTATTAATTTATAACTATTAAATAATTTATTGATTTTAGTATTTATTATTTATTAATTATTTTGATAATAATTAATAAAAATAGTAATTACTCACCCAACTGAGAATGAAAATATATTGGGCGGCTAAATAGGTCACGAGAGAGAAAAACAAAAGATAAATAAACCCTAAATCTAATACGTTGCCCTAAATATTTTTTTGTTCTCTTGCAAATGGCACAACACAGATTAGAAATGCAACACAGATTAGAAATGAGATTTTTAAAACATTTGCTAGATTTTGGAGAATCTTGCACTTTTGAAAACTTGGAGGATAACATTTTTTTTTAATATATAAGTTTGATTTGCAACCTTTAATCTAATAAAAAAATCTAAAAGGATTTATTTAAATGTGAATAAGACTCTCCATATTTTCAATTTAGTTGGTATAAAATAAAATAAAAAATTTAAATTAAAAGATTCGATATATCAAAATATCATTTTTAAAACTAAGAAACTTACATGTTTGTTTGTATCTCTTCGCATTTCAAATTTTAAACATTACATATATATTCTAAATCATCCAATAAAATATCCACACAAAACATAAAAAATAAAGAATGGAGTATATACCTTTTTCTGAACTATTTAGTTCTCCTTTCTTTCTCCCTTTCGTATCATGGGTGGTGATTTGGTTTGAAAAGAAAATTCCTCGAAAGAAGCCCTGAGGTTAAGGTTTTATTGTCCCATTCCCAACCGCCTTCATTGATTACTAGTGTTTCACTGTCAAACAGCCGAAAAATGATGAAAAGCAGGAAAAAATGGCGAAAAACCAATAGCGACAGGGAAACCAAAGAAAAATGGCGAAAAACAGTCAAAAACGGTGAAAGGCAGGCGATTGAAATGATCAACGGTTGATAGTGAAAGATTTGTCAACCATGCCGTGTAACTCCATCTTAACTGTCAAAGGAGAAAATGAGATTTGAAAGCTCATATAGGACACGCCTTCGGCGTAACTAGCCTGTCCTACTAATCTAGTCTATCTACTGATCGCAATGCATGTTGACAACTTTGTATTTATAAAAAAAAAAAAAAGAAGAGAAAGACACCATTTATTATTTTTCGCATTGGTAAATAATTTTCACAATTTTTGAAACACCCATTTATAATGTAATTTTGAAGAAGAAGCAATCCAAGTTAATTAAATAAATGTAACTAATTAAATATAAATTAGCCAATTTAATTATAACATTTAAATTAAGAAAATAAAAGATAGTTTTCAAACTCTATGATTGAAGGGTGAGTGCTAATCTTCAAGATTTTGGAACTAAATTGGTGTATGTTAAAAAAACAATGCCTTTATGTTAGTGAAGTGCTTTTGAAGCTATCTTAGATATGTGTTTGTTGGAACTAATATGGGATGTTCACTTGCAGATGGTTTTTGGATTATGTTCATTGAAATCTAACTAGTCACTATTGTGTATAGGTCAAAAGTAGGGAGACACATGCATTGTTTATGTATATATTCTATCTAGACAAATCACTCCTACTCATATGGCAAGAGAAAGTGAAGAAGTGGAGTGTCTAAAGGACCACCTTCTTCTCAAGGGAGAAAGTCCTAAATGTGACAATGAAATTTATGATGGGATTTGTTGCGATCTTTAGTTGATTGCCCACTTCACAAGGATTGAGTATTTGATGTCATATAGATTATTGAACCATAGTATACTAGTGGTAGTTTGGGGTTTGTTCTTAAAAATCTATAAAGAGATGTAGTGGTGGTGATTCCAATGTGAATGTTCGTGTTGTTAATTCATATTATATTGATCTCCTATTGGGAATATCAAGAAAAGTATTGAGATATTAATTTTCTATCTCAAATAATTCCTTGAGGGGTTTCAGCTCTAATGTGTGTTGTCTTTTCTTTTATTCTTGGTTGTAGGATTTGGGCTTGATCTTGATAATGATTTCAAAGGTTGGTTGATTTTCTCTTAACTCACTCAAAGTGGAATTTACATAAACTTCTCTAATTCCCAAATGCATAAGCTTGATATGCTAAGTGTGTGTGTGTGAGAGAGAGAGAGAGCGGATGTGGGTGAGGGTTCTATTATAGAATTACTTTATATGTCTTGTGCAAACTTGTTTGTACTTGGTTGTTTGATTAATTGATTTCTAGATTTGGATCTTGTAGCTCAAAAGTGCAAGAACCTAGAGATCATGGTTCATTTGCCTTTGTCTTATGAATTAGTGAAACTCTATATAAGTGAATAATTTCAATTTATACTAGAATGCTTAAATAGATAGCTAAATGGAATTAAATGTAAAGTTAACTTATATTTTTATACTTTTCCCAATATGCAAATAAATTAAGATTGACTCAATGATTAATTAATAATTTTTTTTTTTTTTTAAATTACAATTTGATATTATACATGTAATTATAATGATTTTTTTATTAAAACTAATGGTAGAATCAACAATTAATATTTTTATTTTTCTTAGTATTCAATGCAATTTAGGGGAGAAGACCTAGTAGTTGAACATGTAACAATAGTTGTAAGGGTATTTGATATAATTTAATCCATTAAAAGAATACATATCAATAGATATTTAATAAATTGTGATTCACTACAAGTTAATTGGTGGTTTTAGTTTAACTTGGCATATCATTGATACATACAAATATGCACAACTACTCATCATCTATTACTAAAATATAAGTAATAGTATTAAAATATTATTCTATTAAAACAAAATAGTATCTATTTGACATCACATTGAAGAGTTTGAGTTTGTACAATCTATGCAACTCTGGTGCACAACTTCTAATCCTAAGCTAAAAAAAATTATTTTCATATATATTTTCAACTTGTCATATGTAAAACCCCTAATTTCTAGTAAGTGATTCCTTCTCTTTCAAATAATGTGCAATTAATGTTCTTTTTGGAGACATCAACCACCAAATATTGAAATACGTGAAAGACAAAAAGGAGATGTAAACCATGTCATTTAGTACATTAATCTCATTAATACAAATTTAAACATGAATAATATAGATTTTATATGTGAGAACCTCTGTAAAATTTTAAATCCAAGATCCCTACCAACATACGACATATATTCATTGAAGAAAACAAATTAAAGCCATGTAAGTTTCATTTCATTGAACATTGGTTTGTGGTATTGTTGGAGAACACTTTTTCTTTGGGCTCATAGAGAACCAAAAGGCATTTCCTACATTATATCCCCTGGTTTTTTAAAATTGTTTGGTATGGGATAAGTGTTATAGGAGTGGTAACATCCATGAAAGTAACTTTCATTTTATGAAAAAACAACTATTAATTATGTGTATCATATTTCAATCTCGATACTTCTTTTCCCATATTTCCTTTCATTTTTCTACTTTCTTTAGTCCTTTGTTGCCTTTTTAAGTTACAAAATTTTCCACGCTATGCACAACCACTAGATTGTTTAGTCAAGATATGATATTAATACATTGCTTAAGATTTATCACTCTTAGTATTCCCACATTAAATGGATAAAAAATGATGGAGAACCAACGAGATTGCAAATATGTACTCATACTACACATTATAAACAACACTACTACTAGCCTTGTAAAACTCAACGATTACTTTGTGTTTAAGCCAATAGGAGATTTTATTTTTTTTGTTTTCCTTAAATGGTTGGAAATATATGTCTTGATATTCCCATATAACTCACATATCATAAAATTTAGAGAACATTTGAAGCACTGCATCAAAAATTTATGATTTTAATAATATATAACTCATTCCATTTCCTTTTTTCATGCTAACTCATAAATATCTTTTATAATTACCATGAAAGAACAAAAATGGAAACTATATCCTTTGTTTATTCTAGAAAATAAACATTACTACTAAGATACTTCTAGAATATTAGTAGGAATCATAAAATAAATGAGATTAGCTTATAAAGGGAACCTTCATATTTTATTATGTTTATCTCCCATATTTGAACTTAATTTTTTTGTGAAAGTTGAAAATCTAACTAAAATTCATAAATTTTCATGTATAGTCATAAATAGTTATAAAAAAATAAATCCACTTAGTGCTCAACAATCAAATAAAATAACTATTTTTAATAGTCTTATTCAAATTCATGGCTCTAATTTTTGGATGATTTATATTTTTATAATTCTTGAAAAATGTCAATAATTAATGCTATAAGCATACTGGCATCATTCAATCATATTTGAATCTTGCATGCTTCTAGATGATTTTGGTAACCATATAACTTATCAATAAGGCAATTGATATTGCTTTCAACTTTCATGGATAAATATTTAAACAAGTAACATGATAATTTAATATAGATAAACCTTCTACAATGGATGAGTATAATAATTCCCTACTTAGAAAAGAGAATAACCTACACCATTAAAATGGTAAAATATGCATCTTGTATAAGATAGTAGCTATATGTCTTATTTGAAATCAATTTCTAAATAGTTAAAGAGTGGAAGAGGAATTAGAAAGATAGAATAAAGAAGTTCTAGTTAGGACAATGACTTATTTTAGAAAGATAATTTAAGGAGATAAAATCCAAGATTTAACTCTTAAATACTATTAATTTCACATGATTTTTGATAAAAGGAAAAAAAATTGTATCATATTCCATTATATTTTGGTTTATTATGGATAATATTCCATTAAGAACCCAATGCATGCATAAGCACCATCACCATCTAAATATTATTAATCAATATTAATCAAGATTAACCAATATAACCTTGTATAAGATCTTGTTTCCATCTATAGATAACTTTTGAACTAGCAATAAATAGGTTTGAATAAGGAAATAATATAATCTATCCTACATAAAAACCATGCCACATAAAACTCACAATCTAAGTCACAAATAATATCAGTTTAATCCTAGTCTCTTTTCTTTCTATATCAACCTTTCATAAACATATTGTTGCAACCGAGAACTAACTTGAATTTTCTATGCAATGACAACTATTCAATAACTTATGTTACCTCCTACTTCATGACTTGTTCTTAATTCTTTTTTTCCTTCTACTTTTATGTGCTTTCTTTGGCCTATATTTGAGCGCCATCCACCCATGAGCTTTGTTGCTAGATTTTGTGTAAACCATAATTTGAGTGTTGAAAAATACTATACAAAGTCAATTGGGTGCTCACAATTACTAAAAATAGTTGGGCACTCAAATTACTATAGAAACCTTTTTTGGGTGTTGAATATTACCACAAAAAATATTTGGTTGTTGAAAACTATTTAAAATATGATATACTTTTATTTCAATTCTCAAACTAAGTAGACTATAATATGCTCTTAAATTAGTAGAGTTGAAATATGACCTGATTAAAATCTATCGATTATAAACTTAGTAAATAGTATCAAAATGAATTGGGTGAGAGGATATAAAGAACTATTTTCATGTTATCATGCCTCCACAATCTATGCCTACATAGACACATTGAATATCAACCATTCTCTCACACCTATTTGTCTTCTTAAACCTTACTCTATTATATACATTGTTACTATGTTGGCTATTCTACATCTATTTACCATTCCCATTAATGGATGCCTTAGTTATAATAATGATCATACTCATTCTCTCAAGATTAAACTTAAAACCCTATTAATGGTAGCATAAATTTGACATTATTAATGGTAGTAGAATTTGCAAATATGTTCCTTGACTTCTCTAAGTTTTAGCGTATTCTTTGGAGAAATGATCTTTGTTACAACAATTCAAGTACTCTTAATTGAATTTCCTTTGTTGGTTTAGAATAACATTAACACCTATTACTAGTATCATAGTTGAAAAATAGGGTTTATAATAGGGTGTAGCCCTAGTAATCCTATTTCATATTTGTTAGTTTCTATCAATTTTACCAAAATTAGATTTTGTGGTTTTCTATTGATTAATTTTATTCTTGAATTCCTACCTTACTCTTAGCCTAGAACTATCCTCTTTATCCTGATAGGATGATTTGATTTATTTAAACAATGAGGTTAGTTTTCTCATATTCACATCATGTATGATTACCTCTTTTAGTATATTCTTATATTTAGTGATTTTTATTCATCATCCCTCATGTAATCCACACACCTTAATATCTTCATGAAATTTGACTCATATTGAGCCAATATTGATGTACCTTATAAAATTTGAAACTCAAAGTGTTTTTAATAAATTAAGCAAGGAAGGGCCTTGAACCCAATTACAAAAGATTAACCATATATCAAATCAGATAAAAAATAAAAAATAAATAAACTAGATACCTGACCAAATCAAAACCAAATAGCAATAAAGAAACATCATTACAGAAATAACAAAGAGAACACAAAAACTGATTAACAGAGATAGTTCCAATATTTTCTCAGGGATTGCATGGGCTCCTCCCAATAAGCCATCTCTAGAGATCACCTAATATTTTTTGTTTCTTGATATTATCCTATTGATCATACATAATGTCATGTTTCTTCATCTTCTTCTTGATCCTCGATTACTCAGTAACCATACCAATCATCAATTTCTTCATTATTTCATTAGTTATTTTGACAAGGTTGTAGAAGGATTTTTCTACTTTCAACACTATATATTTTGGTAAAGACTCAAGGCTCTATAAAGATTATCCCATTGATCATCACAATTTTTGCATTACTCCTCATTATTGTTCCTTTTAATGGTACCAACTTTGTTTGTACGTGAAAAGAAGAAAAATGTGTTCCTCTCTTTCGCTCTAGGGTTTTGGACCTAAAAGGAGAGAGGTCAATTTTCAACCAATTCACTTACGAAAAAGCCCTTGATATTTCAATGTAAAGGAGATTGAAATCTGGAAAAGGGACTATTCTAGGGGATGAATGATGTCAAATGAGGGGTTCACCACCAAGTGTAAACTTGGAAAAGACAATGAGCTGAAAAACACAGTGTGATATGTAAGATGACCTAAAAAGATGAAAAAAATGTAATAAAAAGCTATGAGACTGAAAGTGTGCAATTGGAAGATTGAAGAAGGTAGAATGAAGGACTAGATCACTGAAAACTCTATTGTTGAACTTGAATGAGACTGATTTTCCAACCTAGGAAATTAGTCCATTTTCTAGGAGCATACACTGGAGCAAGTTTTAGCCAAAAGGGTATCCAAATATGTAAAAATATTCATTAGGCCTATACAGTGGGACTCATTCGCCAATAGTGGCAAATCAACCCTCTTCTACTTTTTGGAAGTTCTAAATTGGTTTATGTGTCTCTCGGTTTGCTCCGCTCTTTTTGATTGGTTTCTAGATCCAAATCTATAAAATACCACATATAGGTCTTCTCCAAGCTTCTCCAAGGCTTGATGACAACTTTGACAACTTTAGAGACTTGACAACTTTTCTCCAACTTTTCTTCTTGACAAATCTGCAACCTAGACCTACAAATCACACACAAGAAGAGGGGAAAATGTTGCAGGGTTAGAGAATAGGGGTTTGCCTTGGTCAAACCTCTTGTCGCTAATAAAACCTTGAAATGAAAGAAAATGTAAAGGGAGAATGATGAATGAACAAAAGATAATATTGCAACTCACCAAACCCTAGCAATAAGGTGCTACAATTATGCTTGAAATGGATGTAATGGATGTGGTCTTTGATTCTTTGTTGATGTTGATAGATCTTGAATGTAATTCTTTTTTGAATCATGAAATCTACATCACAATTGTTAGCATAATAACAAACATGAAGAATTCAATCTTTGACATGATGTTTGATGCTTGAATAATGCTCTTGAATTATTGACAATCTAGCCTTGAATGACTTGAATGCTCTTGCTCAAACGCTCTTGTGAACTCAATTTTCTATAAAGATGCTCTCACAAAAGTCTTAGGTGAGAATGAGTGAAAGAACCTTGTATTTATAGTCAATTAATGCAAGAATTTCAGAAATTACAACACTACAAGCCGACATCAGATCTAGGAGAATAAAATCCTGCTAGAAATTTGATTTAAATTTAAATTTTGGTCATAGGGTAAGTGCACCAATTTGTGACACAATTTAGGTGCCAAATTGAAAAAATGATTAAAAAAACACCGAAATAAGGCCTTTGGCGCATGCCAAATGTCTTTTTAGACATAAAATGCAAAAGTCGGGTTTGGAACCCTCATTTTGTCTTCAACCCATGGCTTGAGAAGGAAGCTTTTAGGTCTACAACTCGCACTCACCAAATCTCTTCCATTCTTTGCATCCTTAGCTTGCCATTTTCCATGAGGATGCTGCCAACACGTCGGAGAGGTCGAAGATTGCAAAGAGGTGTGTAGTTTTATTCTATTTATTTCAAATTTGATTTGGAATGCAACTTTAAATAGATTTTTATAATAAAAATTTGTTCTAATTCTCAGGGAATGAATCTCCACCTCAAAACATTGAGAATTCACAATCATCCCCTCATCAAGAGCCTCCTATACAAGAACAACCTGAAACCCATCCATCAATTCATAGGCATCCTCAAGGAACACAAGAAAATATTCAAAATCAAATTGAAAACAATAAAAGAGACATTCAACAATTAATTGCAAGATTAACTGAGCATGCTGAAACCCACCTTTATAGGAGAGGGATTGCTTAATCATTGAAGTCAATTTTAACTCATGTAGGAGAAATGAGGGAGAAAATTAATTTTTGGTCAACTAAGAGAGATGAGATGAAGCAATTTTATGCTAATGGTTTGTCATATGCAGATGTCAAAAAACTAAAAATTAGCAAAGCTGAGTTGTGTGCCCTATTTAAAGACCCAAAAACCAATGAACATTTGTCCCATGCATATAGGAGGTTCCCCATCCATTGGTGCCACCATAATTTAATTAGAAACAAATTTTGGGAGTGGTGGTGGATGGTATTTGAACAACCTCCATGCAATAACCATGAGGTGCCACAATAATTTTTGAGGAAACTCTATTGCGATTTTGTCCTCAATAAAATACCAAACTATTTTGACATCTTAGACTTTCATTGTAGAGGTGGGGGCTCCACACACGATAGACTCGTTGTACGACGTAATCCACAGCTGGCACCAAGAGCCTTGGGTAGACCCATGGTGGCGCATGTCATTGTTCCTTCCATTGTTAAGGACAGTGTAGAGGTGGACACGATGAAGTCGATTGGCTCACTCACCCAGACCATTTTATAGTGTGCGAATCCTCTAGTAGAGCCTGGTGTGGAGGAGACGTGTAGGCTCCCAGCTCCACCCCACCATTGTGGCACTTATGGTGTTGTTTTCATGTACGATTATCAGGGTGCTCGTGATGTAGCTACATAGCCTACATCAGTTACAGAGGCAATGGATTTCACAGATGATATTCTGAATGATACATTCGGCATTGACACTTAGGTAAAATTTAGCAAGTTATTTTAATGTTGTTTATTAAAATATATTTTCAAATTTAAGAATAACTAATTTAGTAGAATTTTGATATAATGAAATTTCAGGGTCACACTATTCATGAGGGATGCTCTATTCCTATAGACCCTTATACATTCTCGATGATCAATCCATAGGTATGCAACTAGTATTAAAGATATTATTATTGCATTTGAACAGTTGAATGTTATATTTGAATGTTTGTCTCATAACATGCTTCGGATTTCCAAAAGTTTCCTAGTGCACCTTCTTCCTCCGCACCTCGTGATTCATATCCTCAAATAATATACACTTAGGTAGCCTTTATTCATTAATAGGGTTGTAAATCTATGTTAGCTAGTTTTCATAATTTTGCGTATATACAAATCTAAAAAATTGATGAGAAACACAAACATTGCATTCAAGTATTCCTTGATCGTGTCACATTATGTTCTCCTATATCAACATGATACCTGAGATATTGTTTCATTTGTAGCTGTTGACAAGAGATAGCCCTAGTGGCATGATGGACCATGGAGTTGTTGCAGCAATAGCCAGTTCTGATCCATTGAGAGAGGTATGGAATAGATTAGTCGATTTGACATTATATTTTCCTTTTTATGGTCTATTATAGAAAATTTTCATGATAATTTTATGTAGTTTAATTTCTATCTTCATAGTTGCTACAGGTGGTTGTCACTCCAAATCATGGACATGGTGATGCTTTAAATGTGCATGATGACTATATGTATGTGGTAAGTAATTATATTTTGTTATATGTCATTCCATAATTCAATTTATATGTTTTGACATCTTTACTTTTAATTGTATCAGTTGAAGGTCTAGAGTGAAGAGAGGAGGAGTCACGAGTGTGTTTGAAAGACAAGACAAGCAACGGTCACTCCATCCAACCGAATTTCAAAGGCAGCACAGGATCTATTTCCTTCCCCTAGAGGGAAATGACTATGTATTAGTGTTTTTTTTTTGTATGCATATGTGGCATTTTGAAACATATGTTTTGTACTATTGATATATATATGTGATATTTTATGTCCAAATGGCTCCTTTGTACTAATCCTATATGGTTTTTTTGGATATATTTATATACTTTTATCAATATATATCATTGTATAGCCTTTCAGATTTTTGATTAAAGAAACTCTTATTTTGCTACTGCCATTCTTGAATGATGCTATCATTTGTATCATGTAATTTGTATGCTTGAATGTTGTAGGTATGGATTTTGTTTACATCTAATGCTTAATTAATTACTGTTGAATGCTCAATAAGCCCCATCTAAAGCATATTGTATAAATAAGCTCCATTCGTGGTGGTTTGTATCCTTTGGAATGCTTCAATTACTTGTGCCTCACTGATGTAGAGGCAAGGAGGCTCAAACCCAATCAATCTGACAACCTGCCTTCAAGGGGCTCCTAACAAGATTAATACAACCTATTTTGAGCAATCTACACAATCTCAAAGCCCCATCAAACCAAACTCTTCATTCAACACCTTACACAACAATCCAACCTTGTAGCACTCTAATGCAGAGCCAAGGTGGAGAAGACTCGCAGCAATGGAAATGTCAATTCTCAATCAAGAACTCTTCTTCAAAATGATTCAGCCTAATAGGCATCAACCCACCCTCAAGGGTCTCAACTCCTCAACCTTGCAAATGAACAACAAGAATCCACCAAGGCCCTACAAAGACCATCAACATTCATAAAATTACAATTGAATCAATTGAGAACAATCCCTAAGTCAAATTCATCAAGGTTTCCAAAACTCACATTCGTGACTAGTTATTCTTGTAGTACTCAAAACTCAGTTTTAGCTAGATTTCTCCCAACCTTTCCAAAACACTAGAAAATTAAAAGATGGATTGAGATACCCTTTTCAAGGCTACACAACATACCAAATAATCAATGGTCACTCTTTTGGACCAACATAGACTTTCAGCACACGTACCTCAATTTTGGCTTCATAATTTGCCCTTTTTTCCAAAGGGACCACCCTTCCAACTTTAGGTATCTATCCAAACACCTTGGAAAGTCTTAGGTCATGGTGCCAAACCTCAAATTGTATCATTAGTTTGTGTCTACAGAGCCTCTAACTCACAAAACCCAAGAAACCCTCCTAAACCTTCACAAAATCAAGGGTTTTAAAGAAACATACAGCTCCAGACCTCTCTCAACACTTCCAAAGCCCCAAAAACCTCAAAATACTTTTGCACAGACTCATCAGACCCTCACATAACCCTTATAGTCATTAATTCTTACAAACCTCTCTTTGGTTCCTCACTTCCATGTTGGAAAACCCTTGTTTAGTCTTAGAACAGTCACAAAAATGCCACATAATTATGACTCCTTATTCCAAAATGAGTTGACACACTTATTATAACATTTTTCAATAAATCCACCAAGATATAGTAGAAAAAATCAGGTGGATTGATTGTTACATCACAAATTTCCCCTCAAACCCTCGATTCAGCAACACTAGGATAGTCATTGTTTGTGTTGGTTCTCTCTAGAAACAAAGAGTTAAGAAACCAAATAAAAAATAAATGAATTAGAAAAAATATATACACATCATCTGAAATTCTTAGACATGAAGAACCTGTATGTTCCTGTACAACACTCAAAAAGATCAAGAAAATAGTATTTTTCTAGAAAATTGCTCAAAACTGTGGTGTTTATTGTGTAAAATTGTAACAAAACTTCTTCCACTCTCTCATTCAAGCCTTGGTAAGGATTTTAAAATCACTTTCCAACAACCATCTTCTCACCAATGCCCATAATCAAATTTGGGATTAGTTGGTCCCTTAATTACATTTGTTTGTGTTAAAGTTGCTTTGTCAGCATTTTACAACTTATATGATTTCTAATTGACTTCTAAGACACAAAGCACCCTTTATTTGCATTATTCTTGATCTCTCAAAGCTTATTAGACAAAATAAACCTAAATACACTAAAATTTCCCTATTGATGTATTCAAATAAAAAAAAATTGATGATGTGGTGTAGGTGCTCCTGCACCAAACTCAAAACCCGGTCCAAGCCTAATTTCTCCCAACCTTTCCAAAACACCTGTCCATTTAAAGGTGGATTAAGATACCCTTTTTAGGGTTACACAACATATTCCAAAACCAATAGTAACTCTTTTGGACCAACATGAACTTTCAATACACCTCCCTTGCTATAGGCTTCACAATTAGGCCTAATTTCCAAAGGAACCCCCTCACAAACTCACCTCCAAACCAAGGAAAATTGAAATATTCTTAGGGATGCTCACCAAACTTAGGATTCTCCCATTTTAAGAGCCCCAAGAACTTTTTCTATTCCTCTACTCACAAACCGTCCTAAACCATCACAAAAACAAGGGTTTTAAAGAAACTCATAACTCCAAACCTCCTCCAATCCTTCCAAAGGTCCAAACACCCCACAATACCTCTACCCTAACTTAAAAGACACTCAAAATCCCATTCCTTTCATTATTTATCAAATTCAGTACTTGAGTTCCTTACTTTCATGGTGGAAACACCCCTGAACAACATTAGAACTTCATACCCCACTGGATTTATTCATTCTCTCAGCCTCCAAAGTATTCATACACCAAAATAATCATGGTATAGTCCAATCCACCAAGAAATAGGGTCAGAATAGTAGGTGGATTGGCTAATGTGTCATGGTTACCCTCAAAACCCCTAACACAGAAAACAGAGCAATAACCAAGTTTGTTGATCCCACACACACCAACGGTGGACTTAAACCTTCATAACAGATGCAAAGAGAGTTAAAACATATGTAATCAAGTATCCAAAGCCTCAAGTCATGATAGACTTGTATGGGCCTATGCAAGGCAAAGAAAATTCAGGAAAACAAAGAAAACCAGTGATCAGTGTTTTCAAGTATATTTTCTTATTAGAAACTGAACAAAATCAACCCTCGACTTGGGGTATTACAGCAATATATCTCGATACCACCTTCCAACTACCCCTTGAGCCAATCAACCACCATAACCACCCTTTGTTAGACTTCTAAGATGGCAATTTGCCAATTTTTCTCTTAATTACCATTCATTCACAACTTGATTTTGCAAATACCACCTAACTGACCTATTAAGCCTTTTAAATACAATTGCAAGGTATTTACATAGCATATAGAAATATAGAGAGCAAATACAATCAATATTTTAACTAATGAATTGTAAAAAATGGATTTTTGTAGTTTATATTCATGTCGTTGATTACATTGCATTGCACATCTTTCAAAGTCAAAGAATTACTTCACTTTGCATAACTAATAAGTAGATGCTAATAGATGCCAAAAATTTAATTACAATACAGTTTTAACAAATTCAACCTAAGAAGTTATGCAATTTCTTCACATTGCATAACTAATAACTAGGAGTAGCTGCCAATTGTATTTTCTTATCATGGCATTCTATGAGACCAAATTTCTTTGAGATATTTTTTCAAATAGTTCCCTGCCTTGTCTATGTTACCACATTTTTCATACATGTCTACCAAAGCATCTTCTCAAACATTTCATTGCCTTGTTGCTATGGCTAAAATCCTAAAACAAGTGATTTTGAACAAGCTATGGATGCTTCAAAAAATATATCAAAAGCATAATAGTAAGCAATAGCATAGACAAGGCAGTGAATTATTTGAAAAAATGCATCAAAAAAATTGCTTTGAAATGATAAATTTAGTTATGCTTTCACTCTTCTTTAACATTGTATATCTGCTCCTTTTTATAACAAGAGATAAAAAAACGTAAAAAATTATATAACAAGAGATAAAAACTATCTTTTTTGAAATCAAAAGGCATTTCCATAGCATAGAGATATAGAGAGAAAATAAAATAAAGAGTTTAACTATTGAAATGTAGAAAATAGATTTTTGTAGTTTATATTCATGCATTGCACATCTTTCAAACTCAAAGCATCACTTCACATTGCATAATGAATAACTAGATGCTGATAGATGAAAAAAATTCAATTACAATATAGCTGTTTACAAAGTCAACCTAAGCAGTTATGCAATTACTTCACATTGCATACCTAATAACTAGGAGCAGTTGCAAATTGCTTTAGCTTGTCATGGCATTCCATGAGACCACATTTCTTTGAGGAATTTTCTCAAATAGTTCATTCCCTTGTCTATGCTACAACATTTTTCATATATGTCTCCCAAAGAATTTTATCAAATAGTTCATTGCCTTCTTGCTATGGCTAAAATCCAAAAATAGATGCTTTCGAACAAGCTATGGATGCTTGGAAAAAATATATCAAAGCATAATAGTAAGAAATAGCATAGACAAGCCATTGAACTTTTTGAAAAAATGCCTCAAAGAAAAGTGGTCTCATGGTGATGGAATGCCATGAGAATCCATAGACAAGGCAGTGAATTGTTTGAAAATATGCCTCAAATAAATGTGGTCTGATGGTGATGGAACGCCATGATGAATGCCTATGGTGATGGACTATCATGGCATTCCATCACCATGAGAACACATTTCTTTGAATTGCTTGAAAAAATGCATCAAAAAGATTTATTTGAAATGATAAATTTAGTTGTGCTTTGATGTAGAGCCAAGGTGGAGAAGACTTACAACAATGGAAATGTCAATTCTCAATCAAAGAACTCTTCTTCATAATGATTCAGCCTAATAGGCATCAACTCACCCTCAAAGTTTTCAAACCTTTAATCTTGAAAAATAACAACAAATCTCCACCAAGGCACTACAAAGACTATCAACATTCATACAATGGCAATTTGAAAACAATCTCCAAGTCAGGTTCATTGAAATCTCAAAAACTCAGCATTTTACCCATTTAACAACAAGTTGTCTTTGTACCCTTGTCATCAGTCCCAACACACTGCCACCATGCTTCTTCATTGTTTTATCAGTGTTATATATCTCTGTAGTTATAAACCTTTCTTTCTTTACTCTCACATCTACAAGAACAAGACATTCTATGGTGTCCACCATAAGACTTTCACACAAACCCGGTGTCATTACCTCCTTTGCTGCTACATCGGTCCTTATATCCACTGCCCCTGTATTACCAGACCTATAATGGTTCCCAAAACCAGAATTTTTGATTTCCCTCACAACACTTGCAGGCTCCTTGTTCCCACACATGATTACTTTGTCTTTCCCTTTCACATCCTCTAGAATTGGAGTCAAAACAAACGTATGGATATCTTTCCTTATGGTATACTTATTTTATTTCCCATCATGCATGGCACACCTATCATACTGCCATGGTCTTCCAAGGAGTATGTGACAACAGTCCATTGGAAGAATGTCACAAATAACACTATCCCTATACTGACCAATCTGGAAATATACAATAGCTTGCTCATTTACTAACATAGATTGACCATCACTTAACCAAGATACTTTGTAAGGTAAGCCATGAGGGATTCTTTTCAAAATTAGTTTATTCACCATTTCCCAAGAAACCATGTTTTCAGTTGAACCTGAATCCACTACCATCCTACATACTTTATCTTGTACCTTGCAATTGATTATGAAGAGTGATTTCCTTTGTGGGGATTCTTTATAAATTGGTGCCTTGAGAAATATTCTCCTAATCATTAAACTCTCTCCAACTTCATATGTAAGTTTCACTATAGCTGAGGTCACACTTTCTTCATCCTCATGCACTAGTTTATTCCTCCTCTCTCAACCATAGGAACTTAAGCCTTGCTTTTAGGCACTTAAAGGTTGGATGTCCAGGCTGGTTACAAGTGTAGCATCTTCCTGAGAACTAGTAGGAGCCTCTTCCTCCACTAAATCTTCCTCTTGAACCTCTCCATCCACCTCTAGAATCAGATTGATCTTGGTCCTTAGGCTTGTTAGTCTTCACCACCTTCAACAACCTTGCAATTCTTTGATCCTCTGGAGTAAGCTCTTCTTCCAAATCTTCAAACTCCTCATCTTCCTCTTCTTTAGTCTCAGTCTCTTCCACTTCCCTTCTTTTATTTGTCTCCAAGGCTATGACTCTCTCTTCCAACTCTCTAAGTTCTCTTGCATGCCTATCTTTCATCTCCATCTCTTTAGCCATATCATTATTCTTTGGAGTCATCTTAGCAACCTTGCCTCTTCACCTTCTTATTCAACCTACAAAATGAAAATAGATCTACTTCCTGATGCTCTGATACCACTATGATTTAGAGAATCAATAACCAAACTCCCCAACACCATCATTTCTTCAAGGGATTTCAATCCCAAATAGAATCAAGAGATATCAAATTAAACAAACAACTTGTTTGCTAAACTTTTCATCAATTTCTCTTCAAATTCACTTGATTTCTTCAATTCTATAAAACTCCAAGACAACATTTCAGTTTCCCAAATCACCGAAATCATATTCTAGACTATTATTAGCATCTAATTGACTGATCTTAACAAAAAAACTTGATCAAAGGCATTGAACCAACCAATACTTCAATATTCACCAAAACTTCCTTGATACAAATCACACTCCCCAAGGCTAATAGACATACATTCTTACCTTCAAACTATTATCAGACTTACAAGAGCCTCATAATAATCATGCTTCTAATAGAAACAAACCAATAACATATTCACATAACTCTGAGTTATCATATTTACTGATTTTCATAGTCATAACACCATTCTTCATCAAGATTCCACCCTAGTCTAAACATCAAATCAACAACCTTAACCTTTAACATTTTCCCAAATCATTGAAATACCTTTGAAAACATTATTTAAGTAGTCACATCAAAAATCTAATCACAAATTCCACTGGCCTCTATTTTAACACTCATTTCATCAATTTCCTTGTAGGTTAGCAAAGCCCTAAATCGGGTGATACAACTCTACCATCTTTGCGTCAACACAAGCTTGATATAGTTTTGGAGACCCATTACAAATTATTTATACATATCACAAAAAACATTGCCACTTGTTTTGAGAGAAACATCAGAAAACTGGTCTGATACGTTGCTCGCAACCACAAATTAGGCCAAATTTGCAAGGTGACTACCAACAAACCACCTCCAAATCACTAACCAACCTTAAACAATATTTTGTCATACCTCCAAACTTAGAATTCCATCATTTTCAAGAGTTATTAGATCCACTAAAATATTTAAATATCAAAACCCTTGAATATAGGCTTTGCAAGCAAAATAATGAGGGTTTCTTGGAATATCACCTTCCACATCTTCTACCAACATGTCATATCTTCCAACACCTTTAAATACACCTAAAAATATAATCTATACCCTTTTCAAGCCATGGAAAACTCTATTTCTTCATTATGAATGACTGTAGCATCAAATTTTGTGTGGAAACCTTCAATTTATGTGTGTAACAACTTCATCTGAGCATTCTTGCATTCCCCTGTACCTACAATCATAAAAAAACATTCAAAACACCCTAACATTAACCTAATCCACCAATCTACTTGGCCTACATTGGTGGAGTAGTGATGAAATGCTCTATTAGACTCTCAAACCCACTGTAAAAGAACTATACCAGCCCCCTTTTTGCACGCCTTACAATGCCTTTTATATATTTTTCCCTCTTAGCAACTGCCTTTTCTAACTTCTCATCAGTGCAACTACCCTTTTAACTCTTAATCTTCCTTGATTTATGCTCTCTCTTGTTGCATAAGTACATCATGATTAGTTTTTAACATTGTATTATTTGCATTTTTTATATTTTTACCTCCTAGTGACTTATTTTATGACTTGATTACATTCAAATTAGCCATTACAAGGCCTTGACACATCATTTTTTCTTGAACATACAAATTGGACAAATTAGCCTTTTGAAGGCATTACAAGCCATAGACAAGGTAGTGAATTGTTTGAAAGAATGCCTCAAATAAATGTGGTCTCATGGTGATGGAATGCAATGACAATAATCACCATGAGACCGCATTTCTTTCAAGCATTTTTTCAAACAATTCACTGCCTTGTCTATGCTACCACATTTTTCGTAAATGTCTACCAAAGCATTTTGTCAAACAGTTCACTGCCTTGCTGCTATGGCTAAAATCCTAAAACAAGTGCTTTCGAACAAGCTATGGATGCTTGGAAAAAATCTATTGAAGCATAATAGTAAGCAATAGCATAGACAAGGAAGTGAACTGCTTGAAAAAATGCCTCAAAGAAATGTGGTCTTATGGTGATGGAATGCCATGATGAATGCCTATGGCTATGGATTGTCATGGCATTCCATCACCATGAGAGGGCATTTCTTTGAGGCATTTTTTCAAACAGTTCACTGCCTTGTCTATGCTACGACATTTTTCATACATGTCTACCAAAGCATTTTATCAAACAGTTCACTGCCTTGCTGCTATAGCTAAAAGATTAAAACAGGTGCTTTCGAACAAGCTATGGATGCTTGGAAAAATTATATCAAAACATAATAGTAAGCGACAAGCTATGGTCTCATTGTTTTTTTCACATGAAAATCAACACGATTTTATTCGCATTTTTTGCTGATTTTTTAGTTTTTACCGATCAGATGAGAAGTTTTTAAGCATCACGATGTCCAAATAATAGCATGCTGAAGTTCACAGCCATTTTGCACTTTGGGCCCTTAAGGGATTGATCCGGTTGAACGTAGTGATTTCGCATATTTAGGTGTGAAAGAGGACCATGTCTAGCGTAAACATACCTATTTGAACACGTTGGAATAGTTTGTTTGGTCACACGAGCTACATAACAAAAGTTGTACCACTTTGCAACTTTCAACTACTTGCATTTGACAACTTTTTCCTCGAGTGAAAATTTGCCACCATAGGAAATAGCCTCCGAGATAGCAGAAACCAAGCAAGGTTATTGTAGAGGGGCCAAACTTGATCCCATAGGATCAGATGTGAAGTTTCTAAGCATCACGATGTCTGAGTAATAGCATGTTGAAGTTCACAACCATTTTGCACTTTGGACCCTTGAGGGATCGATCCAGTTGAACGTATCTCAGAGTGATTCTGTGTGTTTAGGTGTGAAAGAGGACCATGTCTAGCATAAACATACCTATTTAGATGCGTTGGAATAGTTTGTTTGGTCACACGAGCTGCAAAATGAAAGTTGCAACACTTTGCAACTTTCAACTACTTGTATTTGACAACTTTTTCGTCGAGTGAAAATTTGCCACCATAGAAAAAAGCCTCTGAGATAGCGAAAACCAAGAAAGGTTATTATAATGGAGCCCAACATGATCCCATAGGATAAAACAAGAAATTTTAAAGCATCATGGTGTCTGAGTAATAGCATACTGAAGTTCGTAGCCATTTTGCACTTTGGACCCTTAAGAGATCGATCTGGTTGAGCATAGCTCAAAGCGATTCCGTGTGTTTAGGTGTGAAAGAGGACCATTCCTAGTGTAAACGTACCCACCCAAATATGTTGGAATAGTTTGTTTGGTCACATGAGTTGGAGAAAGAAAGTTGAACCACTTTGCAAATTTCAACTACTTGTATTTGACAACTTTTTCCCTGAGTGAAAATTTGCCACCACAGGAAAATTCCTCTGAGATAGTGAAATTTGAGCAAGATTATTGTAGATGGGCCCAACATGATTTTGTAAGATCAGATGATAATTTTCTAAGCATCATGGTGTCTGAGTAATAGCATGTTGAATTTCCCATCCATTTTGCACTTTGGACTCTTAAGTGATCGATCCAGTTGAACGTAGCTTGGAGCAATTCCGCATGTTTAGGTGTGAAAGAAGAGCATGCCTATTATAAACATACCTATTTGGATGCGTTGGAATAGTTTTTTTGGTCACACGAGCTGCAGAACGAAAGTTGCACCACTTTGCAACTTTCAACTACTTGCATTTGACAACTTTCTCCTCGAGTGAAAATTTGCCACCGTAGGGAAAAGTCTCCAACATAGTAAGAACCGAGCAAGGTTATTTTAGAGGGGCCCAACATGATCCCATAGGATCAAATGAGAAGATTCTAAGCATCACGATGTCCAAGTAATAGCATGCTGAAGTTCATAGCCATTTTGTACTTTGGACCCTTAAGGGATCGATCTGGTTGAACATAGCTCGAAGCGATTCCACATGTTTAGGTGCAAAAGAGGACCATGTCTAGCATAAAAATACCCACCCGGATGCATTGGAATAGTTTGTTTAGTCACACAAACTGCAGAAACAAAGTTGCACCACTTTGCAACTTTCAACTACTTGCATTTGATAACCTTTTATTCGAGTGAAAATTTGCCACCATAGGAAAATGCCTCCGAGATAGCGAAAACCAAGAAAGGTTATTGTAGATGGGCTCAACGTGATCTTGTAGCATTAGATGAGAAGTTTCTAAGCATCACAGTGTCCGACTAATAGCATGCTGAATTTTGCAGCCATTTTGCACTTTGGACCCGCAAGGGATCGATCTGATTGAATGTAGCTCGGAGCGATTCAACGTGTTTGGGTGCGAAAGAAGACCATGAATAGAAAAAACGTACCCACCTAGATGGTTTGGAAGAGTTTATTTGGTCAGACGAGCTACAGATAGAAAGTTGCACCACTTTGTAACTTTCAACTACTTGCATTTGACAACTTTTTTCAAGAGTGAAAATTGGCCAGCATAGGAAAATGCCTCTGAAATAGAGAAAACAGAGAGAGGTTATTATAGATGGGCACAATGTGATCTTGTAGGTTTAGATGAGAAGTTTATAAATTTCATGGTGTCCAAGTAATAGCATGCTAAATTTCACAGCCATTTTGCACTTTGGACCCTTAAGGGATTGATTCGGTTGAACCTAGCTTAGAGTGATTCTACGTGTTTAGGTGTGAAAAAGGATCATGCATAGCATAATCGTATCCACTTGGATTGGTTGGAACAGTATGTTTAGCTAGATGAGTTGTAGAACGAAAGTTACACCACTTTGCAACTTTCAAATACTTGCATTTGACAACTTTTTCCCTGAGTGAAAATTTGCCACCACAAGCATATGCCTCTGAGATAGCAAAAACCAAGAGAGCTTATTGTAGATGGGCCCAATATGATTTTTTAGGATCAAATGAGAAGTTTCTAAGCATCATGGTGTTCGAGTAATAGCATGTTGAATTTTACAGCCATTTTGCACTTTGGACCCTTAAGGATCGATCTGGTTGAACGTAGTTCAGAGCGATTGTCTATGTTTGGGTGTGAAAGAGGATCATGCCTAGAGTAAACGTACCCACCCGGATGCATTCGAATAGTCCGTTTGGTCAGATGAGCTACATAATGAAAGTTGCACCACTTTGCAACTTTCAACTACTTGCATTTGACAACTTTTTCCCCGAGTGAAAATTCGCCACCACAGGAAAATTCCTTTGAGCTAGCGAAAACCAACAGAGGTTATTGTAGATGGGCCCAACATGATATTTTAGGATCAGACAAGAAGTTTCTAAGCATCACAGTGTCCAAGTAATAGCATGTTGAATTTTACAGCCATTTAGCACTTTGGACCCTTAAGGGATCGATCTGGTTGAACATAGCTCAGAGCGATTCCGCATGTTTAGGTGCTAAAAAGGACCATGCCTAGCATAAAACTACCTATTTGGATGCGTTGGAATAGTTCTCTTTGTCACACGAGCTGCAAAACGAAAGTTGCACCACTCTGCAACTTTCAACTACTTGCATTTGACATCTTTTTTCCCCGAGTGAAAATTCACCACCATAGGAAAAAGCCTTTGAGATAGCGAAAATAGATCAAGGTTATTGTAGAGGGACCCAACATGATCCCATACTATCAGACGAGAAGTTTATAAATGTCACGATGTCCGAGTAATAGCATGATGAAGTTCTTATCCATTTTGCACTTTTGACTCTTAAGGGATCGATCTGGTTGAACGTAGCTCAAAGTGATCATGTGTGTTTAGGTGCAAAAGAGGACCATGCCTAGCATAAAAATACCCACCCAGAGGCATTGGAATAGTTCATTTGGTCACATGAGTTGCAGAATGAAAGTTGCACCACTTTGTAACTTTCAACTACTTGCATTTGACAACTTTTTCCCAGAGTGAAAATTCGCCACCACAGGAAAATGCCTCCGAGATAGTAAAAACTGAGTGAGGTTATTGTAGATGGGCCCAACTTGATCTTGTAGGATTAGATGATAAGTTACTAAGCATCATGATGTACGAGTAATAGTATGCTAAAGTTCGCAGCCATTTTGCACTTTGGACCCTTAAGGGATCGATCCGGTTGAACGTAGCTCAAAGTGATTTCACGTATTTGGGTGTGAAAGAGGACCATACCTATCATAAATATACCTATTTATACACATTGGAATAGTTCATTTGGTCACACGAGCTGCAGAATGAAAGTTGCACCACTTTGCAACTTTCAACTGCTTACATTTGATAACTTTTTCCTCGAGTGAAAATTCACCACCATAGGAAAAAGCCTCTAGGATAGCAAAAATTGAACAAGAGGGGCTAAACTTGATCCCATTGTATCAGACGAGAATTTTCTAATCATCACGATGTCTGAGTATTAGCATGTTGAAGTTCGCAACCATTTTGCACTTTGGACCCTTAACGGATCGATCTGGTTGAACGTAGCTCGAAGCGATTCCATATGTTTAGGTGTGAAAGAGAACCATGCTTGGTGTAAAAATACCTATTTAGATGCGTTGGAATAGTTCGTTTGGTCACACGAGCTGCAGAATAAAAGTTGCACCACTGTGTAACTTTCAACTACTTGCATTTGACAACTTTTTCCTCGAGTGAAAATTCGCCACCATAGCAAAAAGCCTCTGAGATAGTGAAAAATGAGCGAGGTTATTTTAGAGGGGCCCAACATAATCCCATAGGATCAGATGAGAAGATTCTAGCCATCACGGTGTCTGAGTAATAGCATGTTGAAGTTCGTAGCCATTTTGTACTTTGGACCCTTAAGGGATCGATCTGGTTCAACGTAGCTCAAAGCAGTTATGCTTGTTTAGGTGCAAAAGAGGACCATGCCTAGCATAAAAATACCCACCTGGACACATTGGAACAGTTCATTTGGTCACATGAGTTGCAGAAACAAAGTTGCACCACTTTGCAACTTTCAACTACTTGCATTTGACAATTTTTTACTCGAGTGAAAATTCGCCACCACAGGAAAATGCCTCTAAGATAGCAAAAACTGAGCAAGGTTAATATATATTGGCCCATCATGATCTTGTAGGATCCACAAGAAGTTTTTAAGTGTCATGGTGTCTGAGTAATAGCATTCTTAATTTTGTAGTCATTTTGCACTTTAGACCCTTAAAGGATCGATTTGGTTGAATGTAGCTCATTGTGATTCTACGTGTTTGGGTGCGAAATAGGACCGTGCCTAACGTAAACATACCCACCCAAATGGGTTGGAACTTTTTGTTTGCTTGGACGAGCTGCAGAACGAAAGTTGCACCACTTTGCAACTTTCAACTACTTGCATTCGACAAGTTTTTCCCTGAGTGAAAATTCACCAACATAAGAAAATGCCTCCGAGATAGCGAAAACCTTGAGAGGTTATTTTATATGGACCCAACGTGATCTTATAAGATTAGATGAGAAGTTTCTAAGCATCACGGTGTCCAAGTAATAGCATGCTGAATTTCACAACGATTTTGTACTTTAGACCCTTAAGGGATCAATCCGGTTGAACGTAGCTCGAAGTGATTTTGCGTGTTTGGGTGTGAAAGAGAACTGTATTCAGTGTAAACGTACCCACCCAGATGGGTTGGAATAGTTTTTTTTTTTAGACGAGCTTTAGAACGAAAGTTGCACCACTTTGCAACTTTCAACTACTTGCATTTGACAACTTTTTCTCCGAGTGAAAATTCACCAACACAGGAAAATGCCTTCGAGATAGCAAAAACCGAGAGAGGTTATTGTAGATCGGCCCAACTTGATCTTGTAGGATCAGATGATAAATTTCTAAGTGTCACGGTGTCTGTGTAATAGCATGTTGAATTTCGTAGCCATTTTGCACTTTGGACCCTTAAGGGATCAATCTGGCTGAACGTAGCTCGAAGTGATTCTACGTGTTTGGGTGCGAAAGAGGAAAAAATTCCTAATGTAAACGTACCGACCCAAATTGGTTGGAATAGACTATTTGGTTAGACGAGCTTTAAAACAAAATTTGCACCACTTTGCAACTTTCAACTACTTGCATCTGACAACTTTTTCTCCAAGTGAAAATTCGCCACCACAAGAAAAAGCTTTCGAGATAGCGAAAACTGAGAGAGGTTATTGTAGATGGGACCAACGTGATCTTGTAAGATCAAATGAGAAATTTTTAAGCATCATGGTGTCAGAGTAATACCATGTTGAATTTCGCAACCATTTTGCACATTGGACCCTTAAGGGATCGATTTGGTTGAACGTAGCTCAGAGTGATTCCGCATGTTTAGGTATGAAAGAGGACCATGCATAGCGTAAACGTACCCACCCAAATGCATTGGAACAGTTCATTTGGTCTCACGAGTTCCAGAAAGAAAGTTGCACTACTTTGCAACTTCTAACTACTTGCATTTGACAACTTTTTCCCTAAGTGAAAATTTGGCTGCACAGGAAAAATCCTCCGAGAGAGCAAAAACTGAGAGAGATTATTGTAGATGGGCCCAACGTGATCTAGTAAGATCAAATGAGAAATTTTTAAGCATCACGGTGTTTGAGTAATAGCATGATGAATTTTGCAGCCATTTTGCACTTTGGACCCTTAAGGGATCGATCCGGTTGAACGTAGCTCGAAGCGATTCTGCATGTTTGGGTGCGAAAGAGGACCATGCCTAGCATAAAGGTACCCATGTGAATGGGTTGGAATATTTTGTTTGGTCAGATGAGCTTTAGAACAAAAGTTGCACCACTTTGCAACTTTCAACTACTTGCATTTGACAACTTTTTCCCCGAGTGAAAATTCGCTAGCACAGGAAAAATCCTCTGAAATAGCAAAAACTGAGAGAGGTTATTGTAGATAGGTCCAATGTGATCTAGTAGGATTAGATGAGAAGTTTTTAAGTATCATGGTGTCTGAGTAATAGCATGCTGAATTTCACAGTCATTTTGCACTTTGGACCCTTGAGGGATAGATCCGATTGAGCGTAGCTCAGAGCAAATCTACGTGTTTGGGTGCGAAAAAGGACCATGCCTATTATAAAATTACCCAACAAGATGGGTTGGAAAATTCTATTTGGTTAGACGAGCTGCAGAATGAAAGTTGCACCATTCTGCAACTTTCAACTACTTGCATTTGACAACTTTTTCCTCGAGTAAAAATTCGTCAGCATAGGAATATGCCTCCAAGATAGTGAAAATCAAGCAAGGTTATTGTAGAGGGGCCCAACATGATTCCATAGGATCAGACAAGAAATTTTTAAGCATCACGGTGTCCGAGTAATAGCATGTTGAAGTTCGTATCCATTTTGCACTTTGGACCCTTAAGGGATCGATTTGGTTGAACATAGCTTGGAGTGATTCCACATGTTGAGGTGTGAAAGAGGACCAGTCCTAGCATAAACATACCCACCCAGATGCATTGGAACAATTCATTTGGTCACATGAGTTGCAAAACGAAAGTTGCACCACTTTGCAACTTTCAGCTACTTGCATTTGACAACTTTTTCCTCAAGTGAAAATTTGCCACCATAGGAAAAATCTTCTGAGATAGAAAAAACAGAGCAAGGTTATTGTAGAGGGGCCCAACATGATCCAATTGGATTAGATGAGAAGTTTGTAAGTGTCACAGTGTTCGAGTAATAAAATGCTGAAGTTGATAGTCATTTTGCACTTTGGATGCTTAAGGGATCGATCTGGTTGAACGTAGCTCGTAACGATTCCCCGTGTTTAAGTGTGAAAGAGGACCATGCCTAGCATAAATGTACCCACCTAGACACATTGGAATAGTTCATTTAGTCACACGAGTTGTAGAATGATAGTTGCACCACTTTGCAACTTTAAACTACTTGCATTTGACATTTTTTTCCCCGAGTGAAAATTCGCCACCACAAGAAAATGCCTCTAAGATAGTGAAAATCGAGTGAGATTATTGTAAATGGGCCCAACATGATCTTATATGATCAGAAAATAATTTTCTAAGCATCACGATGTCCAAGTAACAGCATGTTGAAGTTCAAAGCCATTTTGTAATTTGGACCCTTAAGGGATCAATCTTGTTGAACGTAGCTCAGAGTGATTCCAATTATTTGGGTGTGAAAGAGGAACATGCCTCACGTAAACATACCTATTCGAATGCATTGGAACAGTTCATTTGGTCACACGAGCTATAGAACAAAAGTTGCACCACTTTGCATTTGACAACTTTTTCTTCGAGTGAAAATTCGCCACCATAGGAAAAAGCCTCTGAGATAGTGAAAATCGGGCAAGGTTATTGTAGAGGGGCACAACTTGATCCCATAGGATCAGATGAGAAGTTTCTAAGCATCACGATGTCTGAGAAATAGCATGCTGAAGTTCGCAGCCATTTTGCACTGTGGACCCTTAAGGGATCGATCCGGTTGAACATAGCTCAGAGTGATTCCGCATGTTTAGGTGTGAAAGGGACCATGCCTAGCATAAACATACCTATTTGGATGCATTGGAATAGTTCACTTGGTCACACGAGCTGCAGAATGAAAGTTGCACCACTTTGCAACTTTCAACTACTTGCATTTGATAAATTTTTCCCTGAGTGAAAATTCGCCAACACACAAAAATGCCTCTAACATAGCGAAAATCAAGAAAGGTTATTGTAGATGGGCCCAACATGATCTTGTAGGATTAGATGAGAATATTCTAAGCATCACGGTGTCTGAGTAATAGCATGTTGAATTTCACAACCATTTTGCACTTTGGTCCCTTAAGGGATCGATCTGGTTGAACGTAGCTCAGAGTGATTTTGCGTGTTTGGGTATGAAAGAGGAAAATGCCTAGCGTAAATGTACTGAGCGTGTTTCGGTTGAATTCAGCTCGGAGCAATTCCACGTGTTTAGGTGTGAAAGAGCACCATTCCTTGCGTAAAAATTCCTATTCAGGCATGTTGGAACCCCTTCATTTAGTCACATGAGCTGCAAAATAAAAATTGCACCACTTTGCAACTTTCAACTACTTGCATTTGACAACTTTTTTGTTGAGTGAGAATTCGCCACTATAGGAAAAAACCTCTGAAATAGCAAAAAACAAGCATGGTTATTGTAGAGGGGCCCAACGTGATCCCATAGGATCAGACAAGAAATTTCTAAGCATCACGGTGTCCGAGTAATAGCATGCTGAAGTTCGTAGCCATTTTGAACTTTGGACCCTCAAGAGATCAATCTGGTTGAATGTAGCTCGGAGCGATTCCATGTGTTTAGGTGCAAAAAAGGACCATATCTAGTGTAAATGTACCCACCCAGATGAGTTGGAATAGTTTGTTTGGTCACATGAACTATAGGAACGAAAGTTTCACCACTTTGCAACTTTCAACTACTTGCATTTGACAACTCTTTCCCCAAGTGAAAATTCGCCACCACAGAAAAATGCCTCTGAGATAGCAAAAACTGAGTGAGGTTATTGTAGATGGGCCCAACATGATTTTGTAGGATCAGACGATAATTTTCTAAGCATCACGATGTCTGAGTAATAGCATGCTGAATTTTACAGCCATTTTGCACTTTGGACCCTTAAGGGATCGATCTGGTTGAACGTAGCTCAGAGCGATTTCGTGTATTTGGGTGCAAAAGAGGAGCATTCCTAGCATAAATATACCTATTTAGATGCATTGGAATAGTTCATTTGGTCACACAAGTTGCAGAACGAAAGTTTCACCACTTTGCAACTTTCAAGTACTTGCATTTGACAAAACAATTCTTCAAGTGAAAATTCGCCACCATAGGAAAAAACCTCTGAGATAGAGAAAACCAAGCAAGGTTATTGTAAAGGGGCCCAACTTGCTCCCATAGGATCAGACGAAAAGTTTATAAGCATCACGATGTCTGAGTAATAGCATGTTGAAGTTCGCAGCCATTTTACACTTTGCACCCTTAAGGGATCGATCTGGGTGAACGTAGCTCAAAGTGATTCCACATGTTTAGGTGTGAAAAAGGACCTTTCCTAGCATAAATATACCTATTTGGATGCGTTGGAATAGTCTGTTTGGTCACACAAGCTGCAGAACGAAATTTGCACCACTTTGCAACTTTCAATTACTTGCATTTGACAACTTTTTCTCTTAATGAAAATTAGCCACCATAGGAAAATGCCTCAAAAATAGAAAAAACCAAGCAAGGTTATTGTAGAGGGGGCCAACGTGATCCCATAGGATCAGATGAGAATTTTTTAAGCATCACGGTGTCTAAGTAATAGCATGTTGAAGTTCGTAGCCATTTTGCATTTTGGACCCTTAAGGGATCGATCTGGTTGAATGTAGCTCGAACCGATTCCGTGTGTTGAGATGCATAAGAGGACAATGCCTAGCATAAATGTACCCACCTAGATGCATTAGAATAGTTCATTTGGTCAGACGAGCTGCAGAACGAAAGTTGCACCACTTTGCAACTTTCAACTACTTGCATTTGACAACTTTTTCCCCGAGTGAAAATTCGCCACCACAAGAAAATGCTTCTGAAATAGTGAAAACTGAGCAAGGTTATTGTAGATGGGCCCAACATGATCTTGTAGGATCTTCTAAGAATTTTCTAAGCATCGCGGTGTTTGATTAAAATCATGTTGAATTTTCCAACCATTTTGCATTTGGACTTTTAAGGGATTGATCTAGTTGAACATAGCTCGGAACATTTCCGCATGTTTAGGTGCGAAAGAGGACCATGTCTAGCATAAAAATACCTCTTCAAACATGTTGGAATATTTCATTTGGTCACACAAGCTGCAGAATGAAAGTTGCACCACTTTTCAACTTTCAACTACTTGCATTTGACATCTTTTTCCTCAAGTGAAAATTCGCCACCATAGGAAAAAGCCTATGAGATAGAGAAAACCGAGGAAGGTTATTGAAGAGGGGCCCAACATGATCCCATAGGATCATACCAAAATTTTCTAAGCATCATGGTGTCTGAGTAATAGCATGCTAAATTTCGCAGCCATTTTGCACTTTGGACCCTTAAGGGATCGATCCGGTTGAATGTAGCTCTGAGTGATTCCGCGTGTTTAGGTGCAAAAAAGGACCATGCCTAGCGTAAACATACCTATTCGGATGCGTTGGAATAGTTCGTTTGGTCACACGAGCTATAAAATGAAAGTTGCACCACTCTACAACTTTCAACTACTTGCATTTGATAACTTTTTCCCCGAGTGAAAATTTGCCACCACAAGAAAATGTCTCCGAGATAGTGAAAACTAAGCGAGGTTATTGTAGATGGGCCCAATATGATCTTATAGGATTAAACAAGAATTTTATAAGCATCACGGTGTTTGAGTAATAGCATGGTGAATTTTGCAGCCATTTTGCAGTTTGGACCCTTAAGGGATCGATCCGGTTGAAAATAGCTTGGAGCAATTCTACGTTTTTGGGTATGAAAGAGGACCGTGTCTAACGTAAATGTACCTACCCGTATGGGTTGGAATAGTCTATTTGATCAGACGAACTACAGAATGAAAGTTGCACCACTTTGCAACTTTCAACTACTTGCATTTGACAACCTTTTTCTCGAGTGAAAATTCGCTAGCATAGGAAAATGCCTCTGAGATAGTGAAAACAATAGAGGTTAATGTAGATGGGCCCAACATGATCTTTTATGATCAAACAGAAAATTTCTAAGCATCAGGGTTTGCGACTAATAGCATTCTGAATTTCGTAGCCATTTTGCACTTTAGACCCTTAAGGGATCAATCCAGTTGAACCTAGCTCGGAGTGATTTTGCGTGTTTTGGTGCGAAAGAGAATTGTACCTACCATAAATGTACCCACCCAAATGGGTTCGAAAATTTTGTTTGGTCACACGAGCTGTAGAATGAAAGTTGCACCACTTTGCAACTTTCAACTTCTTACATTTGACAACTTTTTCCTCGAGTGAAAATTTGTTAGCACAGGAAAATGCCTCCGAGATAGCGAAAACCAAGAGAGGTTATTGTAGATGGACCCAACATGATCTTGTAGGATCAGCTGAGAATCTTCTAAGTGGCATGGTGTCTGAGTAATAGCATGTTTAATTTCTCAGCTCTTTTGCACTTTGGACCCTTAAGGGATTGATCCGATTGAATGTAGCTCAGAACGATTTCGCGTGTTTAGGTGTGAAAGAGGACCATGTCTAGCATAAACATACCTATTCGGACGCGTTGGAACAGTTCGTTTGGTCACTCGAGCTATAGAATGAAAGTTGCACCACTTTGCAAGTTTCAACTACTTGCATTTGACAACTTTTTCCTCGAGTGAAAATTCGCCACCATAGTAAAAAGCCTCTGAGATAGCAAAAACCGAGCAAATTTATTGTAGAGGGGCCCAAAATGATCCCATAGGATCAGATGAAAAGTTTCTAAGCATCATGGTGTCTGAGTAATAACATGTTGAAGTTCGTAGCCATTTTGCACTTTGGACACTTAAGGGATCGATCTAGTTGAACGTAGCTCAAAGCGATTCCGCGTGTTTAGACGTGAAAGAGGACCATGTCTAGCGTAAACGTACCCACCTGAACATGTCGGAACAGTTCATTTGCTCACACGAGCTGCAGAACGAATGTTGCGCCACTTTGTAACTTTCAACTACTTGCATTTGACAACTTTTTTCCCGAGTGAAAATTCGCCACCATAGGAAAATTTCTTTGAGATAGTGAAAAACGAGCAAGGTTATTGTAGATGGGCCCAACATGATCTTATGGGATGAGACAAGAAGTTTCTAAGCATCACGGTGTCTGAGTAATAGCATGCTGAATTTCGCAACCATTTTGCACTTTGGACCCTTAAGGGATCTATCCGGTTGAACGTAGCTCAGAGCGATTCTGTGTGTTTATGTGTGAAAGAGGACTATGCCCAGTGTAAACATACCCACCCAGATGGGTTGGAATAGTTTATTTTGTTAGACGAGCTTTAGAACGAAAGTTGCACCACTTTGCAACTTTTAACTACTTGCATTTGACAACATTTTCCTTGAGTGAAAATTCATCAACACAGGAAAATTCCTCCAAGATAGAGAAAAATGAGAGAGGTTATTGTAGATGGGCCCAACATGATTTTTTAGGATAATATGAGAAGTTTCTAAGTGTCACAGTGTCTGAGAAATAGCATGCTGAATTTTGAAACTATTTTGCACTTTGGACCCTTAAGGGATCGATCTAGTTGAACATAGCTCAGAGCGATTTTGCGTGTTTGGGTGTGAAAGAAGACCATGCCTAGCGTAAATGTACCTACCCAGATGGTTTGGAATAGTTTGTTTGGTCAGACGAGCTACAAAACGAAAGTTGCACCACTTTGCAACTTTTAACTACTTGCATTTGACAACTTTTTCCCCGAGTGAAAATTCGCCAGCATAGGAAAATGCCTTTGAGATAGAAAAAGCTAATAAAGGTTATTGTAGATGGGCCCAATGTGATCTTGTAGGATTAGATGATAATTTTCTAAGCATCGTGGTGTCCGATTAATAACATGCTGAATTTTCCAGGCATTTTGCACTTTAGACTCTTAAGGGATCGATCTGGTTGAACGTAGCTCAGAGCGATTTTGTGTGTTTGGGTGTGAAAAATGACCATTCTTAACGTAAACATACCCAAAATGATGTGTTGTAACAGTCTATTTGGTTAGACGAGCTGTAGAACAAAAGTTGCACCACATTGCAACTTTCAACTACTTGCATTTGACAACTTTTTCCCCAAGTGAAAATTTGCCACCACAAGAAAATGCCTTCGAGATAGCGAAAACCGAGAGAGGTTATTATTGATGGTCCCAATGTGATCTTGTAGGATTATACAAAAAGTTTCTAAGAATCACAATGTTTGAGTAATAACATGTTGAATTTCACAGCCATTTTGGACTTTGGACCCTTATGGGATCGATTCGGTTGAACGTAGCTCAGAGCGATCATGCATGTTTTTGTGTGAAATAGGACCATGCCTAGTGTAAACTTACCCACTCAAATGCATTGGAATAGTTCGTTTGGTCACATGAGCTGCACAACGAAAGTTGCATCACTTTGCAACTTTCAACTACTTGCATTTGACAACTCTTTCTCCGACTGCAAATTCGCCACCACAAGAAAATGCCTCTGAGATAGTGAAAATCAAGAGAGGTTATTGTAGATGGGCCCAACATGATCTTTTTGGATCAGGTGATATGTTTCTAAGTGTCATGGTGTGCGAGTAATAGCATGCTGAATTTCATAGTCATTTTGCACTTTGGACCCTTAAGGGATCGATTCGGTTGAATGTAGCTTGGAGTGATTCTACGTGTTTGGGTGTGAAAGAGGACCATTCCTAGCATAAACGTACCCACCCGGATGCGTTGGAATAGTCCTTTTGGTCAGACGAGCTGCAGAACGAAAGTTGCACCACTTTGCAACTTTCAACAACTTGCATTTGACAATTTTTTCCTTGAGTGAAAATTTGCCAGCATAGAAAAATTCCTTCGAGATAGCGAAAACCGCGAGAGGTTATTGTAGATGGGCCCAATGTGATCTTGTAGGATTAAACTATAATTTTCTAAGCATCATGGTGTCTAAGTAATAGCATGTTGAATTTCACAGCCATTTTGCACTTTGGACCCTTAAGGGATCGATCTGGTTGAACGTAGCTCGGAGCAATTCTGTGTGTTTGGGTGTGAAAGAGGACCGTGCCTAGTGTAAACGTACCCACCCAAATGCATTGGAACAATCTATTTTGTCACACGAGCTGCGGAATGAAAGTTGCACCACTTTGCAACTTTCAACAACTTGCATTTGATAACTTTTTCTCCAAGTGAAAATTCACCACCATAGGAAAATGCCTCCGAGATAGCAATAACCGAGAGAGGTTATTGTAGAGGGGCCCAACATGATCCCATAGGATCATATGAGAAGTTACTAAGTATCACGTTGTCTGATTAATAGCATGCTGAATTTTGCAGCCATTTTTCAGTTTGGACCCTTAAGGGATCAATCTGGTTGAACGTAGCTCGGAGTGATTCTGCGTGTTTAGGTGCAAAAGAGGACCATGCCTTGCGTAAACATACCCACCTAGATGGGTTGGAACAGTTTCTTTGGTCACATGAGCTACAAAACAAAAGTTGTACCACTTTGCAACTTTCAACTACTTGCATTTGACAACTCTTTCCTCGAGTGAAAATTCGCCACCACAGGAAAATGCCTCTGGGATAGCAATAATCGAGAGAGGTTATTGTAGAGGGTTCCAACGTGATCTTGTAAGTTTGGACAGACATTTCGTAATCACCATGGTTTACGAGTAATACCTTGTCAAATATTGTTGTTTTTTTGCACTTTGCACCCTTAAGGAATCGAGTCGGTTGAACCATAGTATTTGTTTTGTTGAATGTCATACCCTAAGGTATATTAGAGATGACCTAGGTTGCATCGATTTGTCTGAGGCATGTGCTACCCCTACCTTTTCAACCCTAAGAAATATTATTTTAGGTGTGCTCTCGATGTTACGAGTAATGTATAATGAACCATACCCAAGCCATTGATATTTTTGTCATTTCTCTAGAAAAATGAGTTATCTTATTCCTTGTTGATCTAGACCAAGGCTACCATGTCATGTGAATCCCCCATGCTCTTAATGACTTGAAAACCCTTACCACATTGATTCATTGGTAGGGTTGCTTTCTCTTTCTCATATTGGTACAACAATTTGGAGATGTCTTCCTCTATAACCTCTTTATTTAGTTCTCCCCACTTGGAGAAAACCATGGGTTCAAATTTGATGATAGAAGAGGCTTTTTTCTATGTGTTATGGTTTTCCATATGTCTTAGGAGAAGATGGGAGTTTTCCTACATAAAAATACCCTTTAAGACCATAGTCTTTACAACCCTTGTCTTGTCTCATATTTGGACCTTGATATTTGGAAAGGATTTATGTGAGGTGGATGATGAGGCTAAAGTGGATGGATCAATATAGGATGATGAATGTGAGGAAATATCATTTAGGCACTTGGAGTAGTTTTTAACATTTTTCTTCAAAGTTATGATAATAATGGAAAGGCCAAGGGTGAAGGGCACACAATCAACTGAGAGGGAGGATGAATTGGTAGATCCAAACAATTACAATTGTTAGTCTATGTTCAATCCTTTAGGGTCAAAAAAACCTTTTCTTTTAAAATTTGTAAGAGGTTAGTCTTTAATGCCTTTAATGAGTCAAATTCACTTGCATGAGTAGGTTGTTTTTTTATGATTGAATTTAATAAAGACTGAGTTGAGATGTTAGGGTTGTGTTACCTTTTAGGTCTTTTCTACCAGTTTTTCAAGCTTTCATGGTAGTCAAATGTGCTACAAGATTTCAAATGGAAGACTACAAATAATTTAATGTCAGTTCTCATAGGATTGAAGTGTGGCATATGATAGTTAATTGGAAAAAGATAGCAGCAACATATCAAATCATCAAGAGATAACATATATTGAAGCAACCCTAGATGTTCAGATAGAGGGACCTTTCAAGATTTCAAGGAAGATCACTGCTAACAGTTGGTTAGGGTATTTGAAATTCCATCAGAAGGTTTTGTGAATGAGGTTAGATAGTCTTTAGATTAATATAATATTTTCTTTTGTGGCTTTTGGGCTAGATAATCTGGTGTTTCTTGCTATTCTTCTGCACTTTCAAGGAATAAAACTAGAGCCAAGGATTAATAAACCATGGTCATCATTTAGCAAGGAGGGTGCAACAGTAAATGATGTAGTTTCTATAAGTGGTAATGAAGATCCAATTTAGGAGAGATGGAATTGGATAGAAAACAAACAAATGTATAGTCAATTGATAGTGTCAAGGGAAGTGAGGTATGAAGATAGTCATCATTTCATCAAAGGACAATAGATTTAAAGGAAGGTTATTCATTAAGACAAGCATCATGAATGTATGAACAAAAGGGAACTGTGAAGGGCCATTGTACATGGCAATGTGCAAATGAAAAGGACAAATTAGAAATGAGTAGTGATCAGTTGTTAAGTACAGTGAGTGTATGATTATAAAGTGCTTGACAATAAAATTCCCTCACCACAGTCAACGTCCTATGACTGTCAAGTCTATGTTAGTCAGTGTCTCAAGACTCCAAGAGCTATGGTTGTGTATGTAGTAATAGGTCCTTATGAATGTGGAGTCTTCAATTAACTCTTTAAATGTAAACCATGAAGCATTACAACTAAATTTAAATGTAATATACATATTTAATTGAGGCATATATTAAGGAATATACACATTTGCATGTATTAATTTTTCATGATTTTAATATATCAAAAAATACACTAATTCAATGACAAATATTATAATAGTGATGGAAGAACATCTTGAAAATCTTCCCATCTGTCAATAATTGTAGCAATACATGTAGGGAAATAATCCTCCCATTTCCAACATAGATCATGAAATATATTGTACTTGAGAAAAGGACAAAAGGAGTTGCTACCTAGTTTCGTTTTTCCATTCCACCTCTGCTGGCCCAACTATTTGCATTCCAAAATGGTTCAAAAAATTTACATCCCTTGCTCTCTACGAAACACATGGGTAGTAGCCTCTCTATGGTTGTGTAGTATCATAGGAATTTGGTCCACAAAAAACCTACAAAATCCTCTCAATCTTAGACATAGACTCACATAAAAATCATTAAAAGATCAATAACTAAATAATGACAGTCATACAGCTGATGAGACCTACTATCACCTTCATGCATGCTAGATAAGGAGGTTGATTGAAGGTCCTACAATGGTGATGTTCCCCTTCGCTACTTTATCATCCCTTGATGACCCTATGTATAAATTTCAAATATATCACTGAGAGGCTTAACATAAAACGTGTAGCATATAAGAATCCAATAAATCTAGGAGATGGAAAAGAAAGAGAAGATTGACAACTAGAAAATGCACCATTAACAGATGTTTCTCATACCACTGAACACTTGCACCAGCAATTGATGTTGTTCTTTTCTTATATACTTTGACAAACTTTAGTATTACCTACAGTCACAATCAGAAAATGATCAATGATAGTCATAAATGCATATGACATCAAACAGTAATGGTGAAAAATCCTTATTGCAAGATGTTGGTCCAAAAGAGTGATCAATAACATGGCTTTACAAATTCAATGTGCATACATACAAATCAATCTAGGGAACCATCTGGGTCTGCTCTAGTATTTATTGTGTCTAGTATTGCCTCATGGTCAGACTCACGCACTTTCCACAAGTTCTTGTTCGTAGTTCTATCCTTATATTTGAACAAATGAATATTGGTGGCGACAACAAGGTTCGAATAGTCAAGAATTTTCCAATGCATGTCGAAGTCCTCAAACAACCAAACCGTGACATTTTTAACTGGATACCTTCGAAGCCATTTTCTAGTAACAACCACCAAACTTGTAGGATATTCTAGGTTTTCTCTATTTATAATTGGGGACTCCAATTTATTTTTGGCCTCGATACAACGACATAGGTAATAATACATACCCTCTTCATTGTCTTCATCTGCAATCACCGCATAAAAGTTCCTTGCATTGATATGTTCATCTTGTTAGATTTATTTACTAAGCAACATAATAAAACTTGTAAGTAAGATATATTACCTGGTTCTAGTAGGTCTGATACATGATCAAAGTCAATGGATGATTGCATCTCCGTGATTTGTAGAGCCGTCGGGAGCTAATAAGTGTCAAGTGGGGTTAGACTTCTTATAGACCATTCGTCAACCCACTCCGTTGACTCACAATCATTCCATGACTAAAGTGTACATGCATAACAAAAGCATTCCATCTTCCTTGTATGGATAGTCCATGTACCTGCATTGGAGCTTCTAAAAGAGTGTAGCTCGCTCGATCCTATTAGTGTACAACAATCCTCATATTTTTCAATGTTAGTGTCATCTACTAAATAAAAAAATCTATGAACTAAGGAATTACCTTCACTACCTGGACCCATTGAACCATTGCACCATTGGACAATTGATCTTGCATCTATTAACTTTACACTATTTGTGTACTTTAACTCTTCTCATGCTAGGGCTCTTTTAATACATGCACTTGCTCCATCATGCTCCCCCTTTCCATGCCCGACCTTTGAGAAGTTCCACATATGTTGAACACCACTAATCCTATGCATCCTGCTCAACCAGTAAAACATTCTGGTGTTCTTGCATTGTGATGTACAATTATCTGACCATATGATATGCTGACTAAATGATATGCCCCTATTAGCCAGATCGACATAGAACATATGAAAGCAACCTTAAAAAAACTTTGTAGAATATGTACGATCATCACTGATGTAAAAGTGATACTCGCTCAATACTTTCCTATTTCCCTCCATACTATCATTTGCATGAATGAATGCTATATGTATAAATATAGCAACCTACATGGAGTTGTAGTATTGTGATTGCACCTCGTTCTGTGGTTGTAGTGTGTAGTTCTCAGCGAAGTCGACAACTGAAATGATATGACAAAGTGGAAATGTATCCTTGCATAACTTGAAGTGTGAGTCCAACCATTATGCTCTGTGTGTATACGTTGCATAATCATAAACCACCCGATCATGAAAAATTCCCATAAACTGATACACTGGAATCTTATCATTGACCAATTCATACTTTTTTGCTTCTTTCCCATATTTTAGACTGTATCCCACTGTCTTATATTTGCCAAATTCTACAATTTTGTCTCCAATTGTGTGTGTACTAGCCATGTGTTGGAAAATTGGAAAATGTTGCATGCCACCACAATGATCACATGTGCCATCCAAACATGATTTTTTGTAAAAAATTTAAACATCCTCTCTTTCACATAAAATGGAAGACAAAAATTTCCTTGACGATTTAGGTGGAGGCATTATGTTACATTCCTGCAAAACATTGTTAGTATACATATCTACACATATACGTTGATAAACATCATAATGGTTAGAAAACTCAATATGAACCCTACAACAACAAGTAGTGTGTGTGATGTATTTTGACATAAAAAGGCTTGAGCATTTCAAAATACCTTTGACATATTTTAATTTCAGGAAACTTCTATACAAAATCAGCAAAAAATTAGGTTTGAGTGGTATCCAAATAATGCATTGGATGTGGCTCATGGTTTTTACTACCAATTCTCCTTCTTAATTAATTACATCATACTGGCTAATTAATTAAGTCACTTATTCCTCTAGTTGCTTAAGCTAAACTTAGGCACATTAATAATTGATTAATTATTAAGTGTGCACACTAGGGTTTCATTTAGGGTTTCCCTTTTAGGGTTTCTTGATCTCCTTCATAAGGATTGATCTCTTTGTAATAACCGAGATTCTAATAATGCATTTTACACTTTGAGGTTTGCAGAACATCTTCTTGGTTTTGCATGTCTTTTGCATGTGACAGGTATCCATTTGCATGCAGGTGATCTTGGATTCTAACATGGTATCAGAGCTCCAGACCTGCCGCTGCCTGTTCGTGATCTGAAGATATGGCTTCTCAGTGAGTTTCAAGTGCAAGGGTTTCCACAGGCATCATTTTTTGCAAGATCTGGGGGTAGCCAAATTTTCGGGACACTATGGGCTCAAACGGATGTCGCCATCGCGTTCGCAGCGCCCCAAAACCCTAGAAACGCCTGTCAAATCGTCCATTTTCGAGCAGTTCGTTTCTGAGGCAAAATTTTTTTGCCAGGGGAGCCGTACGGCCTCCCCAGCACGCTTCACGAAGGCGGTTTTCAAAAAAATTTGAAAAAACGTGGTTTTTGGGGAATCATGCCAGCGCCTGCAGTTCTAAGGTCCCCGCCGCCGCCGCGCCACCGGGCGGCCACCAGCAGCCGCCGCCACCAGTGGCTCCCCCTCCATTCGCCGCCGGCCTACGCCCAGCTCCCATGGGCTCCAACAGGGTAAGCCCTCGGTCACATGGACGACCGGGGGCTGTTTGCCAGCCCCTGCGGGCTCTTCCACTGCAGCCGCGGTCCCATGGAGAATCAGGGGCTCCGCCCAGCACCCTGCTCTGCGCCCACGGTCACATGGGTGACCAGGGGCCAAAATTTTTTTGCAGGCGGGCCGGTTTTTTGCGACGACGGCCTCCAGGCCGTCAAATTTATGCCCGTGAACCGCTGACGTCAGCATGACATCAGCGTCCGTACGGTGGTGTTTGTCCCCTCCTAACCCTAGTTTTCTCTAAAGAAGCAATTTTTTTCTTTTTTGTATAACTTGGGCATACGGTATCGAAATTGGGCAAACGAGATATCGCCGGAAAGCTGGTTCCGAGCACTTTCATTTGGTGCAGTTTATTTTTCAGTATTTTCCTGTTTTACTGCATTTATTGCTGGTTGAAGTCAGATGTACTTTTTATGCTTCCGAGCTCATAACTTTTTGCCACGATCTCCGATTTTCGCTATCTTTGCGGCGTTGGAATGGTATTGAGGAGCTCTATGTTGCTGTCCATGCACTTTTTTCTGTATCTGTCCCAGGTTTTTCATTATTCCAGATTTGGCCCGATGGGTGTTTTGGAGATTACCTGGATATTTTGGCAGTTGGGAGAGTGCCTCTTGCATCTTTGCACTTCATTTTCAGTGATACATCATTTAATAATCGACTGCTGCTTCATAGATTCTAGAGTTGTTCCCGTTTGGAGTTTTCGAGTGTTCCGTGGCATCGGGTCTGCTGTTGCATCATTATGATTCCGATATGGTTTCGTGTAGACAGAAGTATCTTTCCTTACTTGCCAGATTGCGGTTCCAGTGTTACTCTATAGTGTTCTTCCAGTGCTTCTTTGCAGCATGTCATATCATTGTAGGGGGGTTTTGTCCCACTGGGTTTTCCTCCTCTACCTCTTTCTTGCATTTGTAAATGGGTACCTGATCAGGCCTAGTTGTCGGGACCCATCTTTGCTTGCATGCATCTTATTCTAGTGTTTTAGCTTCTTCCTAAGTTCATCTTAAGGGGGGGTGTTAGAGTAATAATTTATTACGCTTAATTAATTACATCATACTGGTTAATTAATTAAGTCACTTATTCCTCTAGTTGCTTAAGCTAAACTTAGGCGCATTAATAATTATTTATTAATTATTAAGTGTGCACACTAGGGTTTCATTTAGGGTTTCCCTTTTAGGGTTTCTTGATCTCCTTCATAAGGATTGATCTCTTTGTAATAACTGAGATTCTGATAATGCATTTTACACTTTGAGGTTTGCAGAACATCTTCTTGGTTTTGCATGTCTTTTGCATGTGACAGGTATCCATTTGCATGCGGTGATCTTGGATTCTAACACTTACAACATCTCTTTGATTAGGAGAGGTCCTTGTGTTATCCTTCCAATAATTCACAATTAAAGATCTCAAGCCTTGAGTAATTATTGTGTCTTTCCGTGGCACTCTACCTGAAAATACCCATAACTCATTGCTATTTGGATCCTCCACACTTTCACTCCTTCCTTTGGCTCTCATTAGAGATGATCTACTTATTTTCAAAGACTTACTTGCCTTTGTGAGGTTCACCTTGTTCCTTGTTTGATTGCTTAACAGTTTCGTTGTCATCACATGTCGTGTGGTAGAACTATCCTTTGTGCGTGAGGTGGAACCCACGCTCTCATATGCACTCATCAAGTTCCTTACAATGGAATTTTCACTTGAGTCATTCAAAACTCTTAGCCCAAGAGCCTTCATGGTGGGCCTAAATTAGAGTTGCCTCATTATTTCAACAAATAGTTGGCATCTTCCACCCTCACTTAGCTTCACAAAAAACAAACTCCATATCCTTTTTGCATATCTTTGACATGTACATTTTGGAATCTTATTAGGCATCCATTTCAAAACATTGGAAAAAATATCAATCAAAAATGTAGTTTTTCTATGCAAAAATCTAGGAGTTCTCAAATGTAAATTTGTGTCAATATTGGGAAGGTCAACAACATCGGGGATAGATCATGTACCTTCAATTGGAGGTGCAATTGATGTCATACCTTGAGATTGACATGTAAACGATGTTTTACCTCCAACTTGAGATGTTGTTTGTGGAGTTCCTTCAAATAGAGATGTGTTTGCTGATGTACTTTCAAAATGCAATGTTTTTGATGGTGTGTCTTCAATTGGAGATGTGATTTCTGATGTACCTGGAAAACCACATGTTGTTGTCAATGTGTCTTCAACTAGAGATGTGCATTGAGCTTCACCTATTGTTGATGTTGTTCCCCCAAATTTTGTATCCATTCTTGTCCTTCCACGAGCTTTCCTCATTCGTGCTCTTTATTTTGCCTATTTGACATCTTTCTTAGATTGCACGGCAATTTTTGGTTGTATGGGCTGCAATTCCTTTGCTTCACAAGCTACATTTTTTTATTCTCTTCACCTTGCATTTATAACTGCACGTTCTTCTAGTGTTAGAGGCTTCGGTTGTTTCCTTGGCATGACCTTGAATGCTACATTTCCAAAAACACACATAGAACAAAAGTAAGTAATGCGTTTTAGAAAAAAACTGTTGCAGAGAGGGTTGGAAACCATTCAATACAGGAAATCAATGAGAATCACAAACCTAGGGTATAAATTTCTACCACCTAAATGAAAACTAGAGACTCTTTTGTTTATTTTTCTCAAAACCAAATTTCTGATTGTCAACAAAGTCAAGAAGAATATGGATTCAAAGAAGGGTTTGTGATGCTATATCTTATCATTATTCATTGTTTCTTTGGCAATGAGGTAACTTAGAAAGACAATAAGCATTCTCAAATATGTCAACTCACTTGAATTTATCTAAGCACATGTGATGAAGCTGATTTTTTTATGGAACGAAAGAATTAATGGAAACTTGCATTAAAATTGATGAAAGCTACTAGGTTTTCCAAACTAGATGAAAATAAAAGTTTTCCAAATTAGTTGAAAAAAGAATGAAATACAGTGAATTCCACTAGCCATGCTGGAAATGGACTACTATAAGCAATGCAAATAGAATTCATAAGTAAATTTATGTTAAGTAAATGCCATGTTTTTATTTTTTTTGTTCTTCAAACTCATAAAAATTGAATTTTTTTATGCAAATCTAAAAATTGAACTTTTTTTATGCAAATCCCATCTAACTCAATGTTGAATTCTAGGTCCAATTGTTATGATTAATAAAATCATTAAGGAAATTTAGTTTATATTGTCAAAAACAAACAAATATACTAAATACAAACATTTCAATTTACCAAAATGAATATATTACCTCAGATAATGTAAAATGATATAAAAACTTCAAAATGTCTTCTTCTACATTGTCTACCATGCAGATTGATGGTAAAAAGGTGATGGATCAAACATAGATTGGTACAATATGAAGTAAACTACAGAAAAAAAGGTGTTTCTAAATCAGATAAAGCATTGAACCAGACAAATATAGGAGAATTTGGTTCTGAATCACGGGGTCAACCCTTATTTTTACTGTTTCAAGGTAAAACCCATTTGGTGCTTGCCAAATATATTCCTTTGAAAAGGAGAGACTTCAGAGAGAGGGAGAGACACAGAGTGGGAGAGAGATAGAAGGAGTGAAAGAGAGAGGGAGTGGGAGAGAGAGAGAGAGGGAGTGGGAGAGAGAGAGAGAGGGGGAGGGAGAGGGCATGGGAGGGAGAAACCTAAGAGAGAGAGGCTGGGAGGGAGACACCTGAGAGAGGGAGAGGAAGTCAAAGTGGGAGAGAGCGGGTTGGAAGTAGAGACCTAAGAAAGTAGGGTGGGAGGTAAGTGAGGCCTAACAAAGAGGGATTATGAGATAAGTGAGGCCTAATCCCTCAACCCCTATACCCTTTCAACCCTCAACCCTTAACCCTCAACCTTTAAACCCTAATCCCTCAACCCTTATACCCTCTTAATCCCTCAACCCTCAACACTTAACCATCAACCCCTAACCCTTAAACCCTAATCCCTCAACCCCCATACCCTCTTAATCCCTCAACCATTAACCCTTGGAAGCCTAATCCCTCAACCCCTATAGCCTCTTAATCCCTCAACCCTCAACCCTTAACCCCTAATCCCTCAACCCCTATACCCTCTCAACCCTCAACCCTCAATCCTCAACCCTTAAACCCTAATCCCTCAACCCCCATAACCTCTTAATCCTTCAACCCCCATACCCTCTTAATCCCTCAACCCTCAACCCTTCAACCCTAATCCCTCGGCCCCTATACCCTCATAATCCCTCAACACTCAACCCTTAACCCCTAATCCCTTGACCCCTATACCCTCTTAATCCCTCAACCCTCAACCCTCAACCCTTAAACCCTAATCCCATAAACCTCAATACCCTCTTAATCCCTCAACCCTCAACCCTTCAACCCTAATCCCTCAACCCCTATACCATCTTAATCCATCAACCCCCATACCCTCAACCCTCAAACCCTAATCCCTCAACCCCATAGCCTCTTAATCCCTCAACCCTCAACCCTTCAACCCTAATCCCTCAACCCCTATATGCTCTTAATCCCTCAACCTTCAACCCTTAACCCCTAATCCCTCAGCCCCTAATCCCTCTTAATCCCT